>JAMFLL010001437.1:0-16079 GCA_027475725.1 Pythium rhizo-oryzae | reverse complement strand
TTGTCCTTGGACCACTCGGTGCGCGTGGTGAGGCTCACGGGCTGGAAGAGCGTCTTGTAGAGCTGCTCGCGGATGCCCACGAGCCGCGAGGTGAAGTTCTGGATGATGCGCTGGCCCACGGCGCTGCTGAACTGGTCCTGGAAGTCGATCACCATCATGAGCGCGAGTTCGTACGTGCCCGTGGCGCTCGCGCCGCTACCCGTCGTGGGCGTGACCGTGTAGATGCCCTTGTTGATCACGGCGCGCTTGCACTTGGAGACGCTGGTTGGGATGCTCACCTTCTCGCTGTTGAGCCGCGTCGCGAGCTCGTCGCCCTTGAACGACTCGACCGAGCGCACGTACCCGTAGCCACGCCGGCGGCCGTCGGGCAGCGTGTCGACGTTCGAGTACTCGACGAAGAAGAAGTCTACGGGCTTGACGAAGCGGCCGGCGAAGCGGCTCGCGTGCCACTTGACCTGGAGCCGCGGCAGGTCGCGCGCGAGCGGGTCGTCCACCGACGACGTCTGCGTGCGCGGCGAGAAGTTCTCCTTGTCCGGGTCTACTCCCTGTTGTTGTTGTTGCTGGTCCTCGGCCTTGGGCGGGATCTCCATCTTCTTGATCACAGACGCGTGGAGCAGGCCCGGGAAGACCTTGGATTCGATGTCAAAGTAGCTCTTGCTGTCCTTGGGCGACAGGTACTCCATGATCGTGTGGAGGCTCGCCTTGACCTCGCACGAGACGCGGAAGATCACTTTGTTGGCGTCCTCGTCGCTGACCACCGCCGGGCGGTACACGTGGACGTCCTGCATGCGCTTGGAGAGCTTCCACGACAGGTTGCCCACGAGGCTCGTCATCTGGATCGCTTCCTGGGCTTTTTCCTCGAGCTTCTCGGCGATGCTCGTGACGTTCTTGCGCTTGCCCGACTTGAGCCGCATCGCGCCCATCTCGTGCGCGCCGCTCGTCACGCCGTCCACTGAGTAGCTGCGCTCGTCGGCCTGGAGCCGGCCCTGCTCGTGGAGCAGCGTCGTGCGCCGCTGCGGCTTGACCGCGCCCGAGAAGCGCGCGTACGACGCGCTCGGGTCGAACGTGTGCGGATAGTCGCGGTAGTCGTCGTCGTACTCGTCGTCGCGCGGGAACGCGCCGGCGCCCGCGGCCACGTCGCTGTCCGAGATCGAGTTGATGCCGGCGCCGTGGCCTGCGCGCCGCCGCGCGCGCGCGTCCTCGCTCGAGCGCGCGGCCTGGAGCGGGTTGCGCCTGTCCTGGTAGCTGCCGTCGCCGCTCGTGCTCAGCGTGAAGCTCATGTCGAAGGAGCTCGGGCGCAGCGGCTCCACGGCGTCGTACGCGTCCTCGACATCGTCCAGCATGAACCGGTCCATGGCGGTCGTGTGTCGTCTGTCTATTGGTCAATGAGCCGCGTGAGATCCCCCCGAGTCGATCGAAACGCGTTGTCGCCCGTCGAGATCCGCGGTCGAGATGGTCCGCCCTTCTCCACGTCGGCGGGTGGGTATGTACCGGTCTGGATGGGAGCGTCGTCCGGCCGTTGGTCCGTCGCGCTGGCTGCGGCGTGGGGTGGGACCCAACGAGAGAAAGCGCGCAAAGCCGCGTCCGTCAAGTCACTCTTCCGGCGGGGCCGGGGACGTCCACGCTGTTTCCAAGCGGCGGGCGCGGTCGTCGATCGCACGCGGGTCGTTGAGGAACGGGAGCTTGGATCTCCACCCGCCGAGAACCGAGAGAGAGAGGGAGAGAGAGACGAGCGGAGAGTGGGGGGAGAGGCTTCGCGGCCCGTGGCTCGTTGCCTAATGACCCGGGGGCATCTCAGCTGTTGTGGCGTTGAGCTCTTCGCCAAGCGGGGGGGGGAGGATTAATACCCCCCGTTGCCAGGGGGTACAAATGCTACAACGCGACGACACAGGCGCAACAACCAGACGAAATGTGGTACAGTGTACCTTGATTGCGTGGAATGCACCAGAAAAGTGGTACACGCTGAAGAGATTCGGGCAGCCAGTTCATCTGCGACGTGTGCCGCTCCTAAGAGCCATGCCCGATTGAGGAGATCCGGTGAGTTCTGCTGTCGGTGGAAAGATCTCGAGGCGCCGCGCGCGTGAGAACACCGCCGCATGGAGATCGGATGGACGGGTGCGCGGTGGATGAGCGCCGGTCGTTCCCATGCGGCGGCGCGACCGGCTCGTAAGCGGGAGGCGCAGCGCATCGACGTGACAGACTGCACCAGATTGTGTAGAGGGCGCAACTCGCGATCACCGCGAAGAAATCCACCCGCCCGCGGAACACACTCGCGCCTTCATGTCGCTGGGCTTACACACCCCGTAGGCGATGCGCTCTCTGCGTCATATACCCGTGAGTGCGTCTTCCGGTGCGGGAGGAAGACGTCTTAGGCGCATTGGTTCCCGCTAAAGGCCCCTCGCGGGCGGCCACGCGATCCTCTGGTTGCTCAAGAAGAAGTGCTCTCTCTCTATCTGTCTCGTCATCATGCGAGGCATCGAGCAATGCTACCTTTGATCTGAGCAACACCAGAACTCTCTGGCGTCATTGTTTCCGCGCATTGCAACACACGCGGACGATAAAAATACCCTCTTTCGCGATGGGGATAGATCGCTGGTTTCCATGTTGCCCCGTAAAAACGCTGGTGCGCAAGCGCTCCTCACGCCCCTGGAATCCGTAGAAACAACAGTATGGTCGCGCTCGCGACGCCCGCACGCCAGAACCTCGCGCAGGTCGTGCGCTACGGCGGCTCGCCGCAGGTCGCCGTGCAGCTCGACGACGACGGTTGCGGCTTTTGCTAGTACGTTCGTTTTCCCGCGACGACCATCGAAACACGCTGGGCCACGTGGATTGCGTTGTTTACCGATCACTAACCGATCGCCTGTGCCCGCTCGCACGCGCTCTGCACGCGTGTGCCATGCTGTTGTTGTTATCAGCTACGAATCGGGACGCGTCGCTGTCTGCGTCAACAAAGTCAACGACTACCAGCGCTGCTGCCAGTTCTACGCGGATAACGCCGCCAAAACGCTACTTGCGACGATCGACGAACACGCGGTGCGTCGCTTTGTCTTCCTCTCGATCTCTGTTTCTCTCTCTCTCTCTCTCTGCCAAACGCACACCCAGCGGCACCCAGCGGCTCACTTACGCCATGGCGTCATGTGACGGACGGTTGTAGGTCGGCTCGGCTGGACGCCCCAAAGGCCCCAAGCTGCTCCTCACGAAAGATGGCGGCATCCTCATGGACGCAGCGGACCTCATCACCAAGGTATGGGTAGCTCATGGCCTGCACCTCGTTCTAGACGGCTAGAGCTGACCGTTTCTGTAGAGCTGGCGATGGGATCCCAAGGCCCAGAAGGCCGGGACGCCGCCCGCTGAGCCCGTCGTGATCGCGCTCAACGAGACGCTGCTCTTCACGTACAAGGACCGCCACGCGATCACTGTCAAGTTCGCGCCCTGTCCCGGTGTCTCAATCGTCTTCGAGTGCGGCGAGCGGCTGCGGCGCAGCGACACGTACCTGGACCACGCGCGCCGCGCGACGCAGGGCGCACAGCGCGGCAAGTTGCTGATCGAGCAGGACGCGCCGACGCTGCAGCAGCGGCAGAAGCAGATCGAGCTCGCGTCCATCGAGAAGCGCAGCAAGGCCAAGCCGCGCAGCCAAGACCTGGGCCACGGCGAGATCAAGGCGCTCGTGGCGACGCTCGAGACGGCGTTCGACGCCTACGAAGGCTGCAAGGTCACGCCGTGTGCCGACGGCGACTGGAAGGAGCAGGCCAAGCTGCGGTCGCTGCGCGAGATCCCGATGCTGCCGCCCACGGGCACAGAGGTCGGCGACGCGCCCACGCTCTTTGGCGCGCGTGTGGAGGTCAACGACGCCGCCGCGGCGGCGCAGCGACTCCGCCACCCGGAGACCGGCCAGTGGCTCGGCTCCGTGGAGCTCCACGAGCGGATCCGCGAGGAGAACCCGAGCCTCGCGCGCAAGGGCGCGCTGTCGGTCGCGAGCGGACGGTATATGCGCGAGCTGCCTGTCGCCGGCTACGTGAACGGCCGCAAGCCGTCGCAGGGCGCGCACCTCACGCGGCTGCCCGCAGCCAAGCTGGACGCGTTCCTGCGCGACCCGAGTGTGCGGGATACGCTCGTGGTGGTCGCGTGCCTGCGCACGGACGACCCGCAGTCGTGCGCGATGGAGCTGCTGCTCGAGCACGTGCAGCTGCGGCTGGACGCGTACGCGAGCGCCCCGCCGGCCTCGCAGGTCGCCGCGATCGGGTACGAGTTCTCCAAGACCCCCCTATGGCGATAGTCTATGGATACGGTTCGTGTGGCTAATGGTTTCAATGTGGGTTGCTGCTAGCGCCAAGTGCCGACTGGTCAAGTGCGATCTGGCCGAGAGCGCGCTGCTCTCGGAGCGCTTCCGCATCCACGCCGCCCCGACCTTCCTCATGTAACGACGGTCGCTAGACACGACTCCCTCTGTTACTCGCCGTACTGACGCTCGCTTGGGACTGGTGGCAGCTTTTACGAGACCCGGCTCGTGCACGTGTCGAGCCTCGGCGGCGCCGCGCTCCGCGTGTTCCCAGCCACAAAGAACGCGCACCTGTCCAACCAAGTGGACGCGCTGCCGCGCGTGCTGCTCGTCGAGGGCGCGGCCAAGCAGCAGGTCGCAATCGAAAAAGTGCTTCGGAAAGAGGCGTTCTCCTGGGACCTCGCGCTGGGCGGCGACCAGGCCGTGGCGTGCCTAACGCGGCTGCCGCTGCGCGGCGCTGCGCCCACTAGCTCAACCGTCGACGGCGCCCACTCCTCGACGAGCGTCACGCTCGCTGCAGCGCCGTCCTCGCCGTCGAGTTACGGTCTCATTTTGGTCTCTGATACGGTGCGTGAGGTGCGACGCTTGTTTCGATTGATGGCAGCAGCTAACACGACGATTTCTTGCATGCCAGCTCGGCGACACGGAGCTGCGCGCGATCGACCGTCTGGTGCGCACCAAGGACAAGTCCAGGGCCGCGCTCGTTTGTGCGGTCGTGTCGGCGCCGCTGGGCGACGTCCACATCGCCAGCGGCATGTGCGTGGACTGTCGAAGGGCGCACGGGCGGCGTATCAGTGCCGAATCTGCGGGCTCGGCCAAGGAGAGCGAGGTGCCGCTCGTGTGTCCGCATTGCGGGGTCATCGCCACCGAAGCGAAGGGCGCGCTGTGCTCGCCCGTGCTCGCGGAGGTCGCGCACGTGTTCGTGTACCGCCACGTGAAGAACGCGACGCTCCACCGGCTCGCGGAGAAGTGGGCCGCGCGCGCGCGACCGGCGTCCACGCCCGCCAAGCCCAGCGCGGACGAGAGCTTCACGGGGCTCACGGTGGACTCGTTCTTCAAGGAGATGGAGCGCCACTACGCCACGGCCAAGCGGGGCGTCTTCCTGCCCGACGGGCACGTGCCCGAGATGGCGCTGAGCGTCGTGGACGCCGTGCTGCCGGCCACCACGGCGTCGCTCGGGGCCTCTGGACTCTCCAAACGCACGCAAACCACCAGCGTCGTCAACCTACTGCGGTCCGCCTCTGCATAGAGAGAACACAATAGAAGAGCTCAGCACATCGTCCAAAACAATTTTCTTCATACAGCGTCTATCCCTTCCACTCCTCGGCGGCCTTCTTGAGCTTGTCGGCGAGCTCCATGTGCCCCCGCCGCTTGGCGAAGCCCCAGGCGGCGACCTTGGTCGAGTCCACGAGCGCCGGGTTCGCGCCGAGCGAGAGCAGCTTGTTGACGGCGTCCTCGCGGCCGTGGTGGGCCGCGGCCATGAGCGCGGTCGAGTGGTCCGACTCGACGCGCTGGAAGTTGACGTCCATGCCGTTGGAGACCAAACTGAACACCGAGTAAAAGTCCTCCGACTTGAACGCCTTGAAGATCGCCTGGTCCATGGCCGAGCCCAGCACCTGCACGTTGCGGTCCGAGACCGAGAGCCCGGCGCCACCCCCACCGCTCGTCGCTGGGGCGCCGCTGGCGCCGTTCGTAGGCACGGCCGCCGGGTTGCACGTGTCCTTCTGCGCGCACTTGACGCACGAGTTGCACTTCTCGCAGCGCTTGGCCGTCATGCGGCGGCAGTGGCGGCAGTGCATGCGCTCGCCGTACTGCATCGAGTGGCCGTTGCCGCGGATCTTGGCGTCCAGCGACGCACTCATGGCCGGCTGCGTGACGTTCGTGATCACGCCCTCTTCGCCGATGAGCATGTCCTCGTCGTCGTCGTCCAGGTACTCGTCCATGTCCTCGTCGTTCGCGGCGCCCTCTTTGGGCTGCAGGAACGCCTTCGGTTGGTACGCGAGCACCGACAGCGGCGAGACCTTGTTGCCCGCGCCTGACGTTGTCGTTGCTGTGGAGCTGGTGGCTGTCGACGACGCCGACGAAGCCGCCGGCTTCGCCGCGGGTTTCGAGTCGCCGTTAATCACGGCGCGCGATTCCTTCACGGTCGTCTGCACGCCGCACGCGCTCTCAAAGTGGCGCCGGAAGATGTTCACCCGGCTCCAGTCGGCCGCGTACTCTACATATCAATCGGCTTGTTATGCACCGGCGAAAGCTGAACGTGGTCGACTATCAAGCGCACAAACCTGGGTTGCTGCTGTCCAGGAACTCGGTAAGCTTGACGAGCGTCTCGGTGAGGTACGCGTTCTGCTTGCGCTTCTCGTCTGTCTGCACGTTCACGTCCAGCACGCGCAGCAGCGCGCGCACCTGCGAGTACGACTCGATGCGCTGCTTCTCGCGCGCGCTGGTCGTGCCGCCCGCGGGCTTCTTCACGGCCTCGAGCAGCCACTCGTTGAGCACGCGCAGCCCCTTCTCGGCGTAAAACCTACCCATACAAAGGAGAATTAGCAAGACCACGAGCCACCCAGAGGAGCAGTAGCAGTAGAAGCGGCCCTACGTCTGCGTGTCGGCGTCGTTGAGCGTGCAGACGAGCATGGCGAGGATGGCGCGGTGCGTGACCGTGTGGATGGACGGCATGAGCTTGCACAGCACCTGCGTGCGCTCGGGGCCCACGACGTCGCCGTCGTCGTTCATGAGGAAGCCCAGCACGCTCACGATGTTCATGGCCGTCGCGTCCTCCCAGATGCGCGTGCGCATGGTGGCCGTTTGACGTGTGTTCGCCTTGTTGGGGGCAAAACGCGGAAATGAGGAGCTCCAAAAGTGAGCTCCTCGTGGGCAATAATCAATATCCACCAATCAAATGAGATATTGATGACTATTTCAACCAATCGAAATGCTTCATTTTGAAGTGAGATGGCTGTCCCGATCCACATTTTTCGCGGAAACATGGCGTCCGAGATGACGTCGGCGTTCCGCGAGTTCGCGCTCAAGAAGTTCACCGAGGCCAAGCAGCGCGGCGCGACGCTCGCGACCGTGACGGCTGCGACCGCCGCGTCGCTCACGAGCAACGTGCCGGTGCCGGCGAGCGCCACGTCGTTCGTGTTCCGCTCGTCGTCGGCGAATGCCGGAGCTTCCGCGGCGCCGCACGAGAAGGACCCGCTCGCGCTCGACCGCAAGCTCGCGACGCTGCGTGCGTGTTGCGCGTCATGTACCAAAAGGTTTTGTGCTCTGTGTGGACTGATGGTGTTCCGATAGGTGAGACCAACGCGCTGCTGAAGAAGACGGCGCGCGACCACGCCGCGGAGACGCTGGACGACGCCGTCGGGAAAATCGACCTCGTGAACGAGTCGCTCGCGTACTCGATCGAGAACGTGCAGGTGCGATCGTGTGCGCACATAGCCTACGAAGCACACAGGCGTCTAACGCGCGGAAAAACACGCGATATAGGAATGCTCGCACGTGCTCAAGATGCTCCATCGCCAGCTGCGCGACCTCGGGACGCTGCGCAATGCCGACGACCTCCACTTCTACCGGCCGCGCGCGGCCACATCGTCCGCACAAGGCGACGCTGCGGACGCCAGTGGCTCGTCCTCTGTGGGTGGAGACGCAGGGCCACCGCCGCGCTTCGCCGCGCCCGCCACCAGCGCCGAGCGCTTCGCCGCCGTGGACGGCGCCGATTATGATTATTAGCCACGATATTATTCAATCCTAAACAGGATTATCCTCGGATTCCTAAAATATATCATGATGTTTCGGATGTGAATCCTAATCTGAAAACCCGTGTGAGATAGCTATTTAGGAATTGTAAATCATGTTTACGCCGAAGAGCTCCTAACCCAGGCTCTTCCTTCCTCTCAGTTTCGCTGGATGCGACTTGTCAAGATGGCGGCCACGAGTACCAACAAGCGCGGCGTGTTCGTGCTCTTCGAGGGCGTGGACCGCTGCGGCAAGACGACGCAGACGCGGCTGCTCCACGAGAAGCTCGCGTCCACGGGCCGCGCGGCGTCGCTGCTGCACTTTCCGGACCGCAGCACGGCGATCGGCCAGTCGATCCACGCGTACTTGACGACGGCCACGGCCATGGACGACCGCGCGATCCACTTGCTGTTCTCGGCCAACCGCTGGGAGGCCGCGGGCAAGATCGAGGCGCTGCTCGCGCGCGGCGAGCACATCGTGATGGACCGGTACGCGTACAGCGGCGTGGCGTTCTCGGCGGCCAAGCCCGGGCTCGACCTGGACTGGTGCTGGCAGCCCGAGGTCGGGCTGCCCAAGCCCGACGCCGTCGTGTTCCTCGACATCCCCGTGGACAAGGCCTCGTCGCGCGCCGACTTTGGGCAGGAGCGGTACGAGACCTCGGCGTTCCAGCAGAAGGTGTACCAGAACTTCCAGGCGATCATGGCGCGCGCGGCGCCCGCGTGGCACGTGCTGGACGCGACCGAGTCGATCGAGCAGGTCCACGCGCGCGTGCTCGCGATCGCCGAGCGCTGCATCGAGGAGAACGCGCACACGCCGCTCCAGCGCTTCGAGAAGCTCGCGTAGAAAGAGAGAGAGAGAAGACGGAGGTCGCGGAGAGTTCTTTGCTATATTAGTCGAATGAATGCTGCTGCGTGGGACCACTCGCTGCCCCGGAGGCGCCTCCTCGCGTCGTGACACTCGTCGTCGTCGTGCTGGTGGAAGACGTGCGGTCAGGCGCTGTGGCCGCCGGGCGCTGCGGCGTCACGTGGCTGCCGCTGTACGCCGTGCCGGCCGCGCGCGCAGTCGCCATAGCCGAAGACGCGCCGCGCACGGCCGGCGACGACGACTGGTGGAGGAACTTGTGGAGCGTCGCAAAGTCCCCGTGGTGGTGGTGGTGCTGGTGGTGGTGGTCCAGCAGCCGCCGCCGGCCGCTCGCGCCCTGCGTTAGCGGACGCCGCGTGTGGAGCTGCTGCTGCGCGCCCAGCACGGCGTCGCTCGCCACGAGCTCGCGGAACGAGCCGCCACCGCCCGGGCCGCGCGGCAGCGGCACGACCTGCGCGGGCGACGATAGCGACGCAAACGCCGCGAGTGGCTCGCGGTCCCGCGACGAGGACGGCGCCTTGTCCTTCTGCGTGCCCAGCAGCGCGTCGCGGCCGAGCGCGATCTTGCCGATGCTGATCTGCGGCGCGAGCCGCGCGGACGCGAGCGCGAGGTCGTCCACGGCGGCCGTGAGGCTCGGCCGGCAGAGACTGGTTCGTGGACTGTGGACGCCGCCGCGCTGCTGGCGCTCGTCCTGGGCCGCCTGCCGCTTGGCGCGGAACACGTCGCCGTCGCGCCAGAGCGCCGGCTCCATCGCCTCCAGGATGCGCTCGTGCCACGGCGGCAGCGCGCCCGGGCACACAAACCGCACCCACCCGACGGCCTCGGCCGCGCGGAAGCGCGCGTGCTTGACCAGGAAGCTGGCCACGCACAGCGCCGCGCGGCCGAGCCCCGTGGCGCTGTGGACGGCCACGACGCTCTGCGGCGCCGAGTGCTCGCAGGACTCGAGGAAGCGCGCGACGACGGCGCGGTCCACGCCCTCGGCGTCGCTGCGGCCCGAGAGGTCGAGGTGGTCCACGCCGCTGCGGATGATGAGCTGGTCGTCGTACTGCGGGCGCGCGTTGAGCTTGACGACCATCGCCACGCGGTGCTGCCGCAGCTGCGCCACGAGCTGCACCACGCTCACGCGCGGCGTCCTGTCGTGCGAACTCTCCGGACCGGTGGTGGACGGCTTGTCCGGCCCGTCCACAGTCGGCGGCCGCTCCAACTCCTCCAGTGCCGTCAAGGGAGCGTCACTGGATTCCGTGGAGGCCAATACCGCCGCTGGCGGCCCGGGCGCTTGATCCACGGGGCCGGCAAAGACCAGGAACCGCGAGGTGATCTGTGTGAAGCAGCTTACGGCGTCGGGCTCGTTGTTGTCGCGCCCCGAAGGACTCGTCTCGGCGTCGTCCTCGTCGACCTCGACATCGCGTAGGAACTGGAGTTTGGAGAAGAGCAGGCCGCTTGCCACGCCACGCGCGACGCCCGCGAGCGCGAGCTCGACATTCTGGCCACCAGAACCGCTAATGAGATGCGTCTGAAGGTGCTGGAACGGCGCGAGCGCCTCGGCCGGCGAGAGCTCGAGACACAGCAACCGCCAGCGCACGAGCAGCAGCACAAGCCCGGCCTCGTCCCCTCGGACGCGAGATCTCGCTACGAAGTGGATTTGTCGTGGGCGACCGCTGGCGGACGCTGTGGGCCCCGTGGCTGCGGCTGGCCACGCGCAGCCGTGCTTGCGGCGCGCGGCGTTGAGGAAGCGGCAGAAGCGGATCGTGTGGTTTGCGTCCAAGCGCGTCTCCCGTCCGCGCGGCTCCAGCAGCGCCGGCGGGAGCTCCACGAACTCAATACCTGGCGTCATGGGCAGCAGTCGACTCGCGGTTGAGGGTGATGTCGTGGTGTTCGCGTCCACGTTGAAGCGCGGCGTCTCGCGGACAACGAGCAGGAAGAACCGGCGCGGCAAGAACTCGACGGGCCTCGAGGTCATCGCCGCCGCCTTTGGCCGCCGCTTCATGGCAGGCGGACGCGTGGAATGGGAAGCGAGAAACGGGAGCTAGCGACGCGAGGCGAGACGGTCCGTCCTGGCCATGGGGCAATCAGCACAACGGGGGTGGTGATCCTCCACGCACGCTGCCGAGACAAGCCGAAGCGCTCCCGGAGCGAGTGCGGAAGCGACCGAGGGAGCTGTCACTCGCTAATCTTGCGCCGTCCGCGGCTTTATATAGCGGCGACACTTGCATAGGAGCTGTCTGTCGATCCATCAACCGGTACGCTCGGCCACACCTACACACGCGTTCGGCTCCACTGTTCCGGCGGCCCCAAAACGACCATGGACCGGCTCGCGCAGTCGCCGCTGCGGCTCGGCGCCGGCTTTGGCGGCACCAAGCGCGGCGCGGCGCTCAAGTACCGCGTGCCAGCCGAGCAGCAAGGCAAACACCCGGCGAGCCGGAAGCGGCGTTTGCTGCAGCCGTTGACGGCGTCTCCAGCAGCGACGGCCACGTCCGTCGCGTCACCACCACCGACGGACAAGGCCCGCGTCGAGTTCGAGGCGGCGCTGCGGCGGCGCGACTTTGAGCAGGTGCTGTGGCTCATCGAGAGCGGCGACGTGCCGGCGACGTACGAGACTTCGGGCGGCGAGACGGCGCTGCTCGCGGCCATCGGCGCGCGCCACGAGGCCGCCTTCCGGCTCGTCATGCAGTGGTACGTTTGCTGTCCCCGGATCCCTCCTTGCTCGACGGCCCATGGCTGACGCGTTGGTTTGCTTGGTGTGGTCGCGCCACTCACTGTAGCCAGGGCGTCTCAATCAACGGTCCGAACCGCCACGGGTACACGCCGCTCATGAAGGCCATCGCCGCGGCCGCGCCGTTCGCCGAGGCCTCGTCGTCGTCCCCGTCGTCGCCGCCGTCCGCCACGCTCGACACGGGCCGCAGCGTCACGTTCGCCGCGAGCAACAACCTCCAGGACGACGCAGACGACCACGGCCACGCGTTCGACAACCGCATGGTCGCGTGCGTGCTCGCGCACGCGCCCGATCTCCACGCGCGCGACGCCGCCGGCCAGACGGCGTTCGACTGGGCGCTGCGCACGCAGAACCGCGCGGCGCTCGCGATGCTCCACGCGCACCAGCGGCGCGCACGCGCGCGCCACGCCGACTTTGCCGACCGCGCGCGGCGCCGCGGCGAGTGCGTCGCGCTGCTGCAGCGCCACGACGCGCTGGCGCTCGAGATGGAGGCGCTGCTGCGCGTGCCGCTGCTCCAGGAGGCGGCGCTGCTCCAGCTGCTGCGACGCCCTTCGGCCGCGGCGCTCACGCGGGACGCGCTCGCGGACGCGCTGGCCGACCTCGCGGCGCTCTCGGGCGACGAGGAAGGCGCTGGAAGCGCCACGGAGCTGTTCCTCCGGGACTTTTACGTGGACCGCGAGACCCGCGACGGCTGGACGCCGCTGACCAAGGCCGCGGCGAGCGGCTTCGCCGCGGCCGTGGAGCTGCTGCTCGCGCTCGGCGCGGACGCCAACCACGAGACGGCGCGCCACAAGCACACGGCGCTCACGTGGGCGAGCTGCTGCGGCCACGAGGGCGTCGTGCTCGCGCTGCTGCGGCGCGCGGACGTGGACGTGGGCCGCACGACGCGCGAGGGCAAGACGGCGCTGATCCACGCGGCCGCGAACGCGCGGCTCGCGGTCGTGCGCCACCTGTTGCGCGAGCTCCACGCGCGCTGCGTGGCGCGCGCCGGCGGCAAGCCGACGTTCCACCATAACGAAGACGCCGTGCGCGCGCGGCGCCCGAGCAGCTGGGGCCGCCGCCCGTGGACGAGCAGCGCGGGCACGTCCGCCACGTCGCGGCGCAAGCCCGGCACGGAGGAGTGGCACGAGCTGTTCCTCGCGCTGGTCCAGGCCCAGGACGCCAGCGGCCGCGACGCCATGGCGTCCGCTGTCGACTGCCCGGCGGTCCGCGAGGCGCTCGCGGACGCGCTGCGGCAGGCGCAGGACCACGCGGCGTACGTGGCCGAGCACCGCGCGCGCACGGAGCCCGCGGCGTGCAAGTACACGGCCGAGGGCTGCGACTTTGAGGCCCCGCGCGACCTGCTGCCGACCCACGAGCTCCACGAGTGCGCCAAGCGGCGCGTGGCGTGCGTGCGCTGCGGCGCCGAGGACATCCGCTTCGAGGCCCGCGAGGCCCACGACCGCGTGGGCTGCCCGGCGCGGCTCGTGGCGTGTCCGCACCGCGCGCGCGGCTGCGTGGCGCTGCTGTGCGTGCGCGAAGTCGAGGCCCACGCGCGCGACCACTGCCGCAAGCGGCCCGTGGGCTGCCGGCTGGGCTGCGGCGCGGCCGAGGACGCGCTGTCGTTCGACCAGCGCGAGACCCACGAGGCGACGCAGTGCCCGCTGCGGCTCGTGAGCTGCCCCGACGCGTGCGGCGCCGCGCCGTTCCGCGCCAACGAGCGCGGCGTCCACAAGCGCAAGCTCTGTGTCAAGCGGCTCGTGGCGTGCACCGGAGGGGCCGAGGCCACGGGCGGCTGCGGGCAGCGCGTGCGCGTGGACGAGATGCAGTGGCACGTTACGGCGCTGTGTCCGGCGCGGCGCGTGGCCTGCAAGTGGGCGAGCCACGGCTGTGCCGCGCGGCTCGGCGGCTCCGTGGAGGCGCGGCGCCACCACGAGGACGCCGAGTGCGCGTTCCGGCTCGTGGCGTGCCGCCATGGGAGCGCCTCGGCGTGCGGCGCCACGGACATGCTGGCGTGCTTCCTCGAGCAGCACTACGCGTGGCAGTGCCCCGCCGAGCGCGTGGCGTGCCCGAACGACTGCGGCGTGGGCGAACTGCCGCGCCACGCGATGGACGCGCACGTGCTGCCCGACGCCGGCGACTGCGGCGCGCGGCGCGTGCGCTGCCGCCTCGATCTCTGCGGCAAGACGCTTCGGCTGTACGACGTGGACGAAGCCGTCAAAGAGGAAGACAAGGAGAAGGAAGAGAGCGAGACGCCTGCCACCACGCAGCCCCCTCGCGTGGCGATGCGGGCGCTGCAGGCGCAGCTCGCTCGCCTGACGGCGTTCCTCGACCGGCTCCAGCAGCGACACGCGCACGACGAGCGCGACGAGACCCAAGACGGCGAGCACCAGCGGATTGACAGTGATCAGACAGACGAGGAGGAGCAGGAAGCGCCGTTCTGGCGCGTCCGCGCGGCGCGCGCGCAGCTGCTCGCGTGGCTCGCGCCGCAACTGGCGACGCTCCAAGACGAACTGGCGCGCGTTGCGCACGCCAAGCACGCGGCCAGCGAGCGCGTGCGCGTGCTGAGCTTTGACGCCGCGACGGGGCGCCACTTGCTCGAGTCGAGACGCGACGCGCGCGCGCGCTGGCTCGACCTCCGCGGCCGCGAGTTCGACGTCGAAGGCCTCGCGGGTGACCATGGCGCCGTGGACGCCGCGTCCGCCGCTGCTGTGCGCTTCGGCTGCGGGCTGCTCGTCGAGCGCGAGCGCGCCGCGCACGAGACCGACGCGTGCGAGCTGCGGCTCGTGGCGTGTCCGCTCGCGTGCGGCCAGCGGCTCGCGGCGCAGGGCGTGGCGCGGCACCTCGCGGCACGGTGCAACCACCGCAACGCCGCGTGCCGGCTCGGCTGCGGCGCCGTGCTGCCGTTCCTGGCGCTGGGCGACCACGAGCAGAGCCAGTGCCCGCGCCGCGCGGCCTCGTGCGAGCACTGCCACGCCGCCGTGGCCACACACGCCGCGCTCGCCAAGCACATTGCCACGGCGTGCGACCGCGTGCCGCGGCGGTGCCGCCTGGGCTGCGGCGCACTGGTCGCGGCCGCGGACAGCGCGACGCACGAGACTGCCGCGTGCGCCAAGCGGCTCGTGGCATGCGCGCAGTGCGAGCAGCGCGTGTTCGCCGCGGAGCTGGCGGCCCACGCGGCGAGCGAGTGCGCGCTGCGCGTCGTGGGGCTCTGCGACGCCGGCTGCGGCGTGACGCTGCGCGCCAACGAGCGCGCGCACCACCTGCTCGTGGACTGCGCGCTCCGCGAGGTGCCGTGCGCGCTGTGCCACGCGCCCGTGGCACGCCGCGCGATGCGCGAGCACCAGGCGCATCTCTGCGCTTTGCGGATGGTGCGCTGTCGACGCGGCTGCGGCGAGCACGTCCGCGCGAGCGACCGCGAGCGCCACGAGGACGACGCGTGCGCGCGGCGCGCGGTGTTCTGCGCGAACCGCTGCGGCGAGATGCTGCCGCTCGAGAAGCTGCCAGGGCACCTGGCGACCCAGTGCGCCATGCGCGTCGTGGCGTGCCCCGCGGGCTGCGGCGACCAGCTCTTCGCGTACCAGCTCGTGTCGCACGCCGTGCGGTGCCGCCAGCGGCTCTGCGCGTGCGGCGCCGGCGCGACGGCGTGTGCGCGGCCCATCCGGCTCTGGGTGCGGCAGCGCGCGCTCGTGGCGTGTCAAGCGCACGGCGAGACGGCGCTGCTCTGGGCCATCAAGCAGCGCGACGAGGAGCTCGTGGCGTACTTTGTGCAGGCCGTGGACGCCGAGCAGCTCGACGCCGAAGGCGCGAACGGCTTTGCGCCGCTCGCGATGGCGGTGTCGCTGGGCGCGCTGGAGATCGCCAAGGCGCTGCTGCGCGCCGGCGCCGACGTCAACGCCGAGAGCTCGCGCGGGCGCACGCCGCTGGGCGAGGCCACGCTGGCGCGGGACCCGGCGATGGTCGCGCTGCTGCTCGAGCACCGCGCGCGCGTGCTCCACGCGAACCGCCACGGCCAGCGCGTGCTCGCGGTCGCCGAGACGCTGGCGGATGGCGGCGATGAGCGCGCCGCGCGCGTGCTGGCGCTGCTGCGCGCGCAGCAAGAGATGGAGACGGACCAGCGCGCGCTCTTCCGCGCGATCGCCGCGAGCGACTACGCGTTCGTGGCGGCGCTGCTGCAGCACGCCGGTAACGACCGCGACGTGTCCGAGAGCGAACTGGAAAAGCAGCTCGCAGCCGCAAAAGAAGCCAAGGACGCCGTGGCGCGCGACGTGGACGAGAGCGTGGCGCTGCTGAACGAGAGCATCGCCGACACGGAGGCCAAGGCCACGCAGGCCGCGCGGCTCCGCGAGACCGCGGCGGACTGCGCGACGCAGCTCAGCGTGGTCGCGGAGCGCCACGAGGCGTCGCTCGCGGCCTCGAGCGCGCTCGAGAGCGAGCTGCTCGCGCAGATCGGCGCGCTCACGGCGCTGGACATCGCGGCGCTGCTCAACGCCGCGGCGCCGCCGTCGCCCG
>JAMFLL010001435.1:0-16083 GCA_027475725.1 Pythium rhizo-oryzae | reverse complement strand
AAGTGCCAAGCCCAACCACCACCAAAGAAACCAATACACGCCGGGCGTCACTCGCGCGGGGGATCGGTGCGAGCGTCACTCTGCACCCCATACACACCACCAGTCACAGTCCGCCGCCGAGACCGACGGTCGTGAGGAGCGCCGACCGGCACCGCTTCCCCTCGTGGCTTTGCGCGTCCGTCCCGCACGACACAGCTGAACTAGCCCGCACCGTCGACCACCTCATCGACCAGCGGATCTTCTCTCGCCTGTCCACCGTACTCTCCTTCCAGCCAGCTATGTTCCGCCAGCTCCTCGGCCGCACGCGCCCGCTGGCCTCGACGGCCGCGGCGCTCGGCTGCATGGCCGCCGGCCTCGCGGCTGGTAACCAGTCGAACCGCCCAGCGTTCCTCGAGGAGAACGTGCTGCCGCGCCCCGCGCCCGTGTCCAAGCAGCCCAAGATGAACGGCCTCAAGATCTTCAGCGGTAACGCGAACAAGGAACTCGCGACCAACGTCGCCGAGCTTGTGGGCGTGCCGCTCGGCCAGATCACGGTCGAGCGCTTCGCCGACGGCGAGGTGAACGTCATGGTGCACGAGAACGTGCGCGGCAAGGACGTGTACATCGTGCAGCCCACGTGCGTGCCCGTGAACGAGCACCTCATGGAGCTGCTGCTCATGGTCAGCACCATGCGCCGCGCCTCGGCGCGCCGCATCACGGCGGTGATCCCGTACTACGGCTACGCGCGCCAGGACCGCAAGATGGCGGCGCGTGTGCCGATCTCGGCCGCCGACGTGGCGCGTCTGCTCGAGGCCATGGGCGTCGACCGCGTCATCGCCGTGGACTTACACTGTGGCCAGATCCAGGGATTCTTCGGCCCGCGTGTGCCGGTCGACAACCTCGACGGCGGTCTCGTCGGCGTGACCTACTTTGGCAACCACGAGCTCGTGAACCCGGTGATCGTCTCTCCCGACGCTGGCGGTGTCGCGCGCGCCAAGAAGTTCCGCGAGTGGCTCGTGTCGAAGCACGGCCTCCAGAACACGGGCCTGGCGATGATCATCAAGCAGCGTATCAAGGCCAACGAGATCGACCGCATGGACCTGGTCGGCAACGTCGAGGGCTCGGACTGCATCATTGTCGACGACATGATCGACACGGCCGGTACGCTCTGCAAGGCTGCGCAGCACCTGGTGGACCACGGCGCGCGCAACGTGTACGCGTTTGCCTCGCACGGCCTGTTCAACGGCGCCGCGAGCGAGCGCATCAAGAAGTCGGCGCTAAAAGAGGTCGTGGTCGTGAACACGACGCCGCTGCCCCAGAGCTGCGTGGGCAACGAGAAGATCGTGCAGCTCGACATCGCGCCGCTGATCGCGCAGGCGATCTCGAACATCCACGGCAAGAAGTCGGTCTCGATGCTCTTCAACTAGACGCACTTCTCTTCGGGCGCTCGGACTCTCCCCGGCCATGTCGCTTGCAGCCACTGGAAGTGCTTTGGCGATCCAACACTGGCATCGGAGTGTCTCTCGCATTGTGCTTTCCCTTCCCCAAACTCTGCGGAGCTTCTTCTCGCAGAGCTTGACCCCATATAACTATACACCGATTACGACCTACCCTACGAGCGTGCGTATGCGTGTGTACATATACACCGTCGCATTTGTAGCCCGCGCCCAGAGCACATAGCGACGCTCCAACCGCTGAACGCTTCCCCCTGAGAGCATGCGTGGAGCCGCTCGGGTCCAGTCAATCCCGCTCACGCTTCAACTTGAGTGTTCAGCAACGAGTGGTACACTGTACCACCAACTTTGGGTAAATTCTTGAAAGGACACAAAATGGTGTGGTGCACACAACGTATCCTTGATGGTGGCGCCAACAACAAAAAAAGAGAAGGAAAGCAACAACAGACCGAGGGGAAACCCACACGTCGGCGCGGGCGCCGACGCCCACAGCTCAACAAGGAGAGATCCGCACTGCTCACGGTGTACGTCTGTGTGTAACGCGCCGCCCGCCAGTGTTGGTCTTATCGATGGCAGCGCCTCGGCGACGACGCGCTCCGGGATCTTCGTCATCGCGATGGAGTTGTGGAAGATTGCGCCGCCTGCTGCGTTGCGCGGCGGCCGTGTCGGCGCTCTGGAGCGTCGCGGCGCCCATCGCGAATGTCGAGAGCAAGCTGCTGACGGTGCTCGTGCAGCCCATCTCGTCGGTCGCGGGCGAGCCGCTGTCGCTGCAGCCGGTCGTCGCGCTCACGGACGACGACGGCAACATCCTCACGACCGTCAGCGAAGGCACGGTGCGCGCGCAGATCGGCGCGACACCCTCGCGATTCGTGACGGTCCAGCCCATCTCCAATGTGGCGACGTTCGAGAACGGCATCGCGCGGTTCACCGACTTGTACATCGACACGGCCGGCGTCGGGTACACGATCCGGCTCTACTCGCTCTTCCACGGTGTGCGCGCAGAGACAGCGTCGTTCGACATTGTCGTGGGTGAGCCGTACCGCATCGCAATCATCGCGGATATCAGTACCGCGTTCGGCGGTACGCCGTTCCGGCCGCAGCCGACTGCGGCAATTGTGGACCGCGGCGGAAACACGGTTCCGACGTTGAACACCGGCAAAGTGACGCTCAAGATCTTGAAGAACCCCGCGGGCGGGCAGCTGCTACCCGCAAGCGGACTAACCACAAGTGTTTACGGGGGCGTGGCACGATTCCTTGGCTTGTACATCGATGTCGCGGGCTCTCCGTACTACCTGCGGTACACGACCGACCTCGTCCTCGAAGGTGGATCCATTGTGGACACGAACCCGTTCACCGTGGCGGCCGGTGTCTGTAATCGTCTGGTGCTGATGACCATGCCCACTGGATCCACCGGCGGCAAGGCCTTCGGCATCCAACCTGTGGTGAAACTAATCGATGCAGGAGGGAACACACTCGAAGCCGACAGCTCAAGTTTTGTCAGAGTGGCGATTGCATCAAACCCGTCAGCGGGTGTTTTATCGCCGAGCGAGTCCTTACGTGCCAGCGTGCGAGGAGGTGTCGCTATCTTTCGAGCGCTTCGAATCGACAAAGCCGGGAATGACTACACGCTGCTGTTTACTTTGTACACCAAGGATCCGTCTCGCGAAATCTGGCAGAAGACAGCGATCGAACAGCTCTCAAATCCCTTCAACATCTTCATCGGACGAGCCGTCAGCCTCTACCTTCGCCAAAATATCTCCGACGGCGTCCTGGACGGCCAACCAAATGAGATCCAACCACTGCTGGAGCTTCGGGACCCAGGCGGGAACATTGTCTCGACCATCATGTCAGGAAGCGTCTACGCCAGCATGGTGCCGAGCGCAGCGATCGCATCGAGCATCATCGTCGACACGACTACGGCCCCGCAGGTCACAGTTACTGAAGTGCGAGCGCTCCCAACGCCAGGATATACATCTCCGTACGGTGTCGGGATGCTACTATCGATTCAAGTCACATTCACAGACGAAGTCATAGCGTCCGGCTTACCGACACTCACGTTGGCTTCCTCAACAACGGGTGGTCCGAACGGTGTCGCGGAGTGCTACACTGTCAACATTTGGTCGACGAAACTTGTTTTCCACTACTACGTGGCCGCGACTGACGCGACGACTGACTTAGGCTATGTCTCAACGGGGGCGCTGAGCGTGAACACTGGAAGAATCCTGGATCGAAATGGACGCACGCCGGTGCTAACGCTACCAACTCCAGGCTCGACAAACTCACTTTCTGGAACAAGTGACGTTGCGATCGATACGTCTCCACCGTTCATCGTATCCGTGTCGTCCACGGCACCTGGTGACGGCGAGTATGGTGGTGGGGAGGAAATTGAGATTTGTGTCCTCTACTCGACTACTGTGTCCGTGTATGGAAGCCCGGTATTACCCGTGGCACTTGCAACGATAGGCAACGGTGCGCTCCGCCGTGTTGCCAGTTTTGTGCGGGGAAACAATACCGAGTTGCTCGTGTTCCGGTATACCGTTGAGAATGGCGATTCAACTGGCGCTGACGTCTTGGACGTGACATCCAACATCATCCTAGCGAATGCTGAGTATATCAAGCGATTCTCGACGAGGCCTACGACTGATGTGGTGCCGACAATGGTGACCACCCCCAACAATCTTGGAACCAAGAATGCAATTAAGATCGACACAGCGATCCCTGTCGTTGACCCGGCCGTTGGTGTCACCGGTGGTTCAGGAAACGGTGTGTACACGCCTGGGGACAATATCGATATCATCGTCACATTCACCAAACCAGTCCGAGTCATTGGCTTCCCACGCCTGTATCTCGAGACGGGCAACATCAAGAGGCCGGCAGGGTATTCTCGTGGTGATGGCACGCGAAACCTCGTTTTCACGTACACTGTTGCTGCATATGATTCCCACAGCGCGACGGGCAACACGTTCCTGAACTATCGAGATGACGCAGCCCTCGATCTCAATGGGGCCAGTATTACAAGGTTGCTGAAAGCTGGGTCGTCCGCAGCAGATGCTGTTGTTTCCCTCGCGGCTGCCACACTTGCTCAGAAAGCGCTGAGCGACAATGCAATGATCCGACTAGATGCTCTCCCAGCTACCGTGACAGCAATGTCCATTGTCGATCCACCCCCGGGGACGATCGTCAAGCGCGACGACGTCGTCTCGATCTCTATAAGTTTCTCCACGCGCGTGTCTGTGGATATAACGAAGGGTATTCCGTCGTTGGCATTGTCCGTTGGTGATTACAATCGCCAAGCCTTTTACGTTTCGGGGACTAATTCGCTGGCTCTTTTATTCAAGTACACAGTGCGACTCGGCGACAGAGCGTCACAAGGACTGGACTACCGAGACACAGGTTCGCTCAAGCTCAACGGGGGTATGATCCGCAAGATGTCGGCGAATCCAACAATGGACGCGGACTTGACGCTTGTCGCACCAGCGTTGCTGCTGGCTAATCCACCTGTCATCGTTGACCAAACGCTCGGCTTTGTGACGAAAATTGTGAGCTTCACGGCTGATGTGGATGCCGGTGAGTACGGCACGAACCAAGTCATCTCGTTCTCTATAACCTTCTCGGACGAAGTCGCCGTGGACGGGCAACCCATGCTCAAGCTCAACAATGGTGTCTCTGTGCCCTATATCAGTGGTGCAGCGACGGAAACTCTCATTTTTATGCACATCATCCTCGACGGAGAGTCCACGACGGACCTCAACAAGTTGGACGACTTTGCTCTGGAGTGCGATCTTCCCGCTTGTTCAATTATAAACTATAACGGCGAGCAGGTAGATCTTTCCCTTCGCGATGTTGACCTCGATCCGAGGGGTATCATTATAAACACGGACCCGCCAGAGGTCGTGGCGGTCTATGCCATCACGCCAGCGGCGACTATCAACGGTGGCTCGTTCGTCGTCGGCGATGTCATCGATATCATCGTCGAAATGAACCAGGATGTCTTTATTGACCCACCTACGAGCGCATATCCAGACAAGGCCCCCCTCCTGATCCTCAACACGGCATCATTCGGACGTGCTGTGCTGTGCATTGGCTTCTATCAAGATGACCAGAAGCTCCTGCATTTCAGGTACACTGTCGAAGAAGGCGACGTTCAAGACGACCTCACGTATGTTGACGAGGACTCACTCACGCTCAACAATGGACAAAGTGCAATTAAGCGATTCTCGACCACCCCTACGACCGACGCCATCTTGACATTACCAGATCCCGAACCGCTTGGTAGGCGTCTTAGCCTTGGGGTACTCAATGTCGACACCCGAAAAGTTCCAAATGTGCTCAGCGTGACCTCGACGGCTGAAGATGGCTCGTACCGATGTGGCGACGTGATTCCGCTAACAGTGTCTTTCTCCCAGCACGTGGTCGTGAAAGGCACGCCCCTCATATGGTTGGATCTGGGCACCTCGATGCGAAAGGCCACGTATGTCCAAGGCAGTGGAACAACGACGTTGACTTTCCGTTATATCGTCCAAGAAGGCGACTATACGATCGATCTCGAGTATGTTGATCACCACTCTCTGGACACCAGTGCAGCAACCGACTTTATTCTTCACGCGTCGACAAATCCAACGACGGAAGCGAATCTTGACTTGCCGTATCCTATGACCCAAAATTCGCTGGGCTTCAACAAGGACCTTACGATCAACGGAAGGAAGCCATCAATCACAGCTGTGAGATTCTTGAGCCCCGATGCAGTCTACGGATATAACGACAAAGTTATCCTCGAGCTCGTCTTCGACGCATGCGTGACGATCATACCAGCGCAGGGCACTGGGAAGCTGCCCCAAATAAAGTTCCAACCGAGCCGGGCCGACGCCACGACAACCATCACCCGATACGGTGGGTATGTGAGCGGATCGCCAGGGAGGAATTTGAGGTTTGAGTACACGATCAAGACCGGTGACACCTCGTCAGATTTGGATTACGCTGATGCGAGCTCGGTGGTACTCAACGGCGCCAAGATTCTCACTTGCACGGTGGATATGGCGAACGTGCCACCAGTACAGGTTGTGGACACGCATCTTAATCCACCCGGCGGCAGGCTACTGGGAGAGACAACAAAGCCTATTACTTTCGGGAAAGTTGCTTTCACGGACCTGCTCGTCAATCGTCTCGGATTCAACTATGAGGTGAAATACGAGACGATTGCAGACTCGGCGACGCTCGTGGCTTTCAACCATTTCGACGTGCTGTACTCGGCTTCGTTTGGTCTCCGGTCCACCCCGTACGCAAGTGGTGACGCGCTTGGAAGCAGTGTCGATGTAGACGGCGACACACTCGTTATGGGTGCTCCAAGTGCGAAGGAACCCATCTCTGCGGTGCAGATCATCAATCTTGTTGGAGACTCCCCAAAGTATGTCGACGAGATTCAAGTCCTTGAAACGAAAGCCACCCAGCGGCCAGCCATCCAGGAACTTACGAGCAGTGCAGCGCCAGGTGAGACCCTCGGTGGCTGGTTTTCTCTGAAGTTGGGAACGATCGGCCCGACACGTCGTCTTTACTACAACTTCGACGAAACGCAGGTGCGCGTCGCCATCGAACTAGACTTGGGATTCGGTCAAAACACCGTGCGAGTATCACGCAGGGAAAACACGTTCTGTGCGTGCTCAAATGGCTTTGTCTGGACGATCACGTTCCTCTACGTTGAAGGCCCGCTCGCTGCATTGACGGCGACTAGCGCTCTCACGGGGACCCAGGCAACGGTTGGGGACGGGCGTGGGTCACCACAGGCGCGGATACTCGTGGAATCGACAGCAATCTCGGGTTTTTTCACTCTACAGCTCAACGGGTTGGTTTCTCGAAACATCAGGTACGACGTTGCCGAGATGGAACTGCAGACCATTCTGACACAAGATCTAAACCTCGGTATCTCGGGTGTGAGTCGGTCGCGTCGCAGTCGCGTCCAAGGCTACTCGTGGAGTGTGACGTTTACGGCAAGCGAACAGTTGTACGACGTTCCCGAGCTGATCACGCAAAGTGTCGGGCTGCAAGGCTTTGAGGCAAAATGCACTGTGCGAACCGAACGCGACGGCCTAGGGCGGCTGTCCGGTGTGTTCAGGCTACGGTTTCGGAACGATATCTTTCCCACAGATGAGACCGAAAACATTCCCGTGTTAGCGAGCGATCTGGCCGTGGAGACGGCGCTGGAGAAGCTAATATCGATCATCGACGTTCGCGTTGAGCGCTCGACTGCCATGAACGTCTATGGCGGGTACTCATGGACCGTGACATTCCTCAAAGTCAACACGAGAAACGATTACGGACCCGTGGTCGACACGTCTGGCAATTTGCCAGCACTGGTTCCAGTGATAGCAGCAACAGTTAACGGGAAGGCAAATACTCCCATCCTCAAGGGCACAGGTGCTCGAGTGGAGGTACAAGTCGGCGGGTA
Organism: Pythium rhizo-oryzae; assembly: GCA_027475725.1. Lineage (NCBI taxonomy): Eukaryota > Oomycota > Peronosporomycetes > Pythiales > Pythiaceae > Pythium > Pythium rhizo-oryzae. The sequence continues at coordinate 8,208 of JAMFLL010001435.1, read as the reverse complement.
TGAATTACCACCGCTTACGGCTGGGAAAACTCATTGGGGCCTGCCGGGCGACGACGCCGGCCTCGCTGCTGTCTTTATTCGCGCCGAGAATGACTGGAAGCAGCAAGGAAGCACTCTGACCGCTCGAGATACCAGGGCGGGTGATCGCTTTGGCGCCAGTGTCAGCTTGAAGACGGATCAGCTGTTCGTCGGTGCTCCGTCCGCCGCCGTCTTCGGTGATTACGAGATCCAAAACCTGCTTTGTGACGCTGACGGCGGTTTCTTCCGATTGGTGTACCGAGGCAAGCGATCTGACGCGATCCCTTTTAACGCCGACAAGTTGATGCTACGCACGGCAGTCGTCAACATCATGAATGTGCAATTCTCAGACGTGGACATCACGACTTCGTTCACGAGCGTGTGCAGCTTGGCCAATACCAACGAAATATCTATGGCCCTTCGCAATGGTGACCACGGAGACGAGGCTGGCAACATCCGCGACCTCTCTGCTGATGGCAGTTCACTCACAAAAGCCAACGGGCTCCTCCCAGCGAGGATTGAGGTTCGAGAATATCGCGCTGGTACATTCCGAAGCGGTGGCGTCGGCGCAAAGGGTCTCCAGGTTGGTGCATCGTACATTTTCGTGCGTGACACGACCACGCGAACGTGGGCTCAACAGTTCAAGTTGACCCCACCTTCTGCCCAGTTCTTCGACATCCGTGAGTACGGGAAGTCAGTCGCAATGGACGATACGTATGCCGTAGTTGGCGCACCCGGGTCCTTCTTGGACGAAGGTCGCGCGTTCGTGTATCAGTACAACGGCGGCCTCAAGCAATGGTCGCTCTTCCAAGTGTTAACGACCGCGCCGTACGGAAGAACGCCAGGCGACCGATTCGCTGAAGCGGTTGCGATCACCTCGAATCCGGCGGGGACGGTGACGATTGTCGTGGGGGCGCCTGGCTACAGCTCGTCAAGTGGTGGTGTGTTCGTGTTCGATCTATTCAACGGTCGTTTCATGACGCGGCAATTGCTCCTCGATGTCACGCCCGAGCTGAAGAGTGGAGACCGATTCGGTTGCTCCGTGGACATCGACATGGTCACGACCTTTACGCTGGTTGCGGGAGCCTGCCGCAACGCGTACAAGAGCGGGAAAGACGGAGGAGCAGTGCTTGTCTTCACGAGGCAGAGCCCCATCGACACATTCTTCAACCTCCAGCAGATCCTGTACGGCTCGGACACCCGAAGTGGAGACCGGTTTGGTACAAGTGTCGCGATTTCGAAAGATACGGTTCTCGTCGGAGCTCACGAGCAGTATCAGGGCACTCGCACCATCCGTAAACCGGTCCAGTCGGTGAAACTTGACGTCGTTGGTTCCGCTGGTGCAAAACTTGCCGGTGGTACGTTTGTGGTGCGTCTCAAGCGCGCCCAGCGACAGGGCTTTCCGCGGAATGAAACGGTCATGAACGCGGTATCAAAAGTTTCGAGTCGCCCGCTCGCGTTCGATATTGAGGCCGCGGCGATGCGGGTTGCACTAGAAGGTGACTTCCCGTTCTTGGGCAAGCTCCTGGTCACGCGGGTGGGGCCAGACCCCGCCACGAACGGATTCACGTGGTCCATTACGTTTGCAGGGTCTAAAAGTGACGTCCCACTACTAGAGATCGACGACCGCAGGCTTCTCGTCAAAAGCAGCGCCGGCAGCTTCACACACCAGATCATGCCGACGACGCGTGTGCGTTGGGTTGTGCGAGTTCCCCCAGTTCTCCGCGGAAATGGATACCTGTTCACTCGCAACAACAACGGCCGCTGGGCAGAGCAAGCGACCCTATACCCGCGCGAGAAGCAGTACTTCAGTTGGTTCGGCTCGAGCGTGGCCTTGGATAAGCGCACAGCGATCGTCGGCGCTCCAAACCTCGACACGTACGAGACCGGTGTCAACGCCGGCGGCGGCTTCGTGTACGACTTGGGGATTCTGTCACTGGGCTTCACCGCCCCCACATACTCCGTGCTTGAAGGAAGCGACATCGATGTTCCTGTACAGCGCTGCGCCGCGTTTTGCGCGATGGACACGTCGAACAATCCTCGCCTGTTCATCAATGCCGACACCGGCGACGCCTATTCTGATCTGCGCTCCAACAACTACGTCTCCGTGCCTCCCCACATTGGCCCATACCGAAAGATGACCCAGCTGGAAGCGATCCCGTCCGGCTCCGGTGCATTCTTTGCACCACTTGTTGCGGGCCAGGAACCGTACCCACTCGTGCAGCGCGGGCGGTGGCTCGCCGCAGACCACGTGGGCACCGCAAATAGTCGGAACCAGTACTATGGCAGCGACGCCGAACGGCGCAGTCTCTGGATCGACTCAAAGTTCGACTACGCCGGGCTCTCCGACTACATGACCACGGCGGCCGAGCTGTATTTTGATACGGACGTCTCCACGCAGACGTTCAAAGTGTCGACAACGAGCGACTTTGTCGTGGAAGACCCCGATGAGACCGTGCCGCTGCGGTTATCGCTGCCGGGCATTTGGCCCAGCTTCGGTGGCTCGCTCTGGGCGACACTGACGATTCGCGACAACGGCGACGGAGGCAGCGGCACGCGATCGTACTTGGACACGCTCGTGGCGGGGCAATCGACGCGCGCCCAACAAGCACGGAGCTACTTTGGTGCTGCCGTGAGTGTTCTCCACGATGGAAATCTCGCGATCGTTGGGGCTCCCTTTGAAACTCAAGCAACAGGAGCGGGAACGATCCAGTGTGGAGCAGCGTATCTCTACGTACGCCGTCTCGGTCTCTGGGAGTTCCAAGCCAAACTGACGCCGCCCAATTGCGTTGCGGGCATGCAGTTTGGAATCTCGGTTGGCATTGACAACACGCTTGGCACAGTGCGTGTGATCGTGGGTGCTCCAGGGGCTGTTGCGGCCTACATCTACGTGCGTCTAGGAACTGCCGCGTCGCCCACATGGGCCGTCGAGGCAAAGCTCCAGGACCCCAGTGGCGTCGTGGCGTCGCCGACACACGAGTTTGGAGGCCAGCGAGGAGTCGGCATCTCGGGCGACGTCGCGGTGGTCGCCGCCCCGAAGGCCGAGCGCATTTTCGTGTACCATCGAACGATGAACGGCTGGGAGTTTATCAACCAGCTCTTCTGCAGCGATCGAGTTGTGCATCGCATTCTGGAGCAAGACGTGGAGCAGAGCTACCGGTTCGGCCACGCCGTCGCGATCTACCGGCGCACGATCGCCGTCGGCGCTCCACACTCAGACTCCGGGGCCTTCACGCCGCAGCAGTACCACGACCGGTCGTTCGATCGCGCCTTCTTCGGCAAGGGCGCCGCCTACGTCTTCCACTTGCAAGCGCAGGAGCAGACTATCGAGCTCCGCACGGACGACCCGCTGACTGCGGGCACGTTCCAGCTCACGACGGCCTACCGCGGGCTGACGGGCACGACGGTCCCCCTGTCGTACGGTGCGACCCCCGCCGGCATGAAGGCGGCGCTCCAGGAGCTGTCAGCGATCCGCCTCGTCGAAGTCACGCGAAAAGGGACGATCGATCAGGGCTTCACGTGGAGCATTACATTCATAGGTGATGTGCTCTCCGTGCCCACGCTGACCGCACAATGGAAAGGTTATGGGTGCGCGGATTGCGACGCGTTCAGCAGTTCCTACGCGGCGTCGCCGGCCGAGCAGATCGTGGTCGAGCAGGTGACGCCGATCGGCACGTGGCAAGAGCAGGCGCGCCTCGTCGCGCCGGACAGTAATCCTGGAGACAACTTTGGGTGCAGCATCGCGCTCAGCGGCGAGCAGCTCATCGTCGGCGCTGAGGGCTCCGGAGCGCTCACGACGACGACGTGGGATTTCGAAACCGGCGACCTCACGGGCTGGCTGACCACGGGCACGGCGTTCGACTCACAGCCAACGTACGGTGACAACTCGTACATGCGCCTGGATATGTACCGCTACCGCAAGGGCGTCCACCCAGGCTATGGTAAGCGCTCCCACAACGAAGGTCGGTACTGGGTCGGCACGTACGAGAACCGGCGCGGCGCCGGCAAAGTCACAGCCGAGATCTCAGCCTGTGCGTTCGCGAGCGACGCGCTGTGCCGGACGCCCGACTACAAGCTGCCAGGGCCTGATCCGGCCGGCGCGATCCAGGGCGAGGCCCCGCAAGGTACAATGACGTCGCAGGCCTTCACGATCCTGGGTCCGTGGCTGTCCTTCAAGATCGGTGGTGGGTGCGACATCCGGCTACTGTACGTTGAGCTGCTTGTCGAAGGCATCTCGGTCATGAAAGCCACGGGCCACTGCGAGGAGCAAATGGAGGTCGTCACGTGGGACCTGTCCGAGTTCCAGAACCGCACGGCCCAGATCCGCGTCGTGGACGCCTCGAGCTTCAAGTACTGGGGCCACATCAACTTTGACGATGTGCAGTTCAGCTGGCCGATCGAACAGGCGAGCACGCCCCGCGCGGGCGTCGCGTACGCGTTCCGCCGCAAAGCGCCGGCGAGCCGCGACCCGTGCGTCGCGATCAACCGCTGGAAGTGCAACTGGGAGTACCAAGCGCGGCTCATCGCGTCGGACAAGCATACTGACGACAAGTTTGGCTTTGATGTCGCGGTCGACGACGCCACGGGCATCGCCGTGGTCTCCGCGCCGGGCCAGCGCGCGGTCGACGCCAACAACTCTATCATCCTCGACAACGAATCGCTCATGCCGCTCGCGGACGTCGGCAGCGTGTACGTGTTCAAGCGTGCCAACGAAGTGCGGGACGGCAAGGGCGTGCTGCTCGTCCCGCCAAAGTGGGCGCCGAAGGAGACCGCCAAGCTCCAGGTGCCGCGCAAGCAGGCCCACGCCGAGTACGGCTACAGCGTCGCGCTGGACCAGACCACGCTCGCGGTCGGCGCGCCGTTCGCCACGACCACGCCGCTCAAGCCCAGCGCCGGCCAGGTGTTCGTCTACGACGCCGGTTTCGCGACCGTGCGGTTCACCGCGAGCGAGTTCAGCTGCGTCGAGGGCAACCCGGACAGCGTCGTGTCGCTCACGATCGAGCGCGCGGCGTCGAGCGATCTGTCGCTGCCGCTGACGATCGGGTACGCGACCGAGGACCTCAACGCCGTGGCCGTGGACGCGCTCAAGTTCGCGGCCTGCATGGGCGTGCCCGTGACGCAGCGCGGCGACTGCCGCGACTACCAGCAGACCGCGGGCGAGGTGACGTTCGCGGCCGGCGAGAGCGCCAAGCAGCTGCTCGTGCCCATCGTGGACGACACGTGCTACGAGGCCAAGCCCGAGTTCTTCGTCGTGCGGCTGAACGTGCCGGGCGGCGAGCCGCTGCTGGGCGAGCAGTACGTCGCGCGCGTGCGCATCGACGACGACGACTGGACCTCGGACCCGTGCTGATGAGCGCGGTGGGTCCACCAGAGTAGAGCCACTGGATCCCTGGAGGGCCACGATGGTTCCTGGCGGTGCAAAGGTGGCAAAGGTTCCTGGCGGTGCAAAGGTGGCGTCGCCTGCGGACGGCGTCCGTCCATTGACAACCTTCCAGCGTACGTGAGACGCTGATCCCGTAATCAGGACTCATGGTCTGATTGGGCCACATGGATGAGAAAGTGCAGACGGAGCATCCAATGAAGTGTCGTGTATACATTTGGAGCGCTCCCATTGGCTATAAGGTGTGTTCATGGTGTGGACCACGTCTGCGGTTGTGGACGCTGGATCTGCACATCCAGCGTGCGCAGAGATCCATTCCCGAGAACACCATGGAGGACGCCGCGGCAAAGGCCAAGCAGATCATCGACCGCGAGTTCGCGCAGCCGCAGCCGCCGGCCGCGAAGGCGTGGCTCACGGCGCGCTACGATCCGGAGGCCCACGGGCTGGACAAGGATTTTGTGCTGACCAACTTCAGCGCGCTCAAGGGCTGCGGCTGCAAGCTCCCGCAGGAGAAGCTGCTCGGGTACCTCGAGGACATCGCGAACGACCTCAAGCCCAACGAGACGCCCGGCATGGACTCGAGCGTGGTCAAGATCAGCCACGGCCAGGATCTGTTTCTGGTCTCGACGACCGACTTCTTCTTCCCGTCGGTCGAGGACCCGTACATCCAGGGCCGCATCGCGTGCGCGAACGTGCTCTCGGACGCGTACGCCATGGGCGTGACCGAGGTGGACACGATGCTCATGACGCTCGGCGTGTGCCGCGACATGAACGACAAGGAGCGCGACGTGGTGACCACGCAGCTCATCCGCGGCTTCAACGACCTTGCGCGCGAGGCCAACACCAACGTCACGGGCGGCCAGACTGTCATGAACCCGTGGCCGCTGGTCGGCGGTGTCGCCATGAGCGTGCGCAGCGGTGCGTCCACAGTTTGGCGGTAGTCAGGCGGTGGGGATGTGTGAGACTGACGTTATCTGTCGTGCTGTGTAGAGAGCCAACTCATCCGTCCGGTGAACGCTGTACCCGGCGATGTGCTCGTGCTCACCAAGCCGCTGGGCACGCAGGTCGCAGTCAACCTGTGGCAGTGGCGCAAGAAGCCCGAGCGCTGGCAGCGCGTTGAGCACATCGTGACCGAGAAGGACGCCGAGGAGGCCTTCCTCATGGCCACCGAGTCCATGACGCGGCTCAACCTCAACGGCGCGCGCCTCATGCACAAGGTACGACATTGTTTTTTGACGATTAGTGTGGTTGATGGCGTGGTAGTCGCTGATGGATGAGACGTACGACTGTGTCTTGTGTGGTATAGTACGGTGCCCACTCGGCGACGGACGTCACGGGCTTTGGCATCCTGCGCCATGCGCGCAACCAGGCCAAGTCGCAGACGCGGGCCGTGGACTTTGAAATCCACACGCTGCCGATCATCCGCAGCATGGTGCAGGTCAACGAGACGATCGGCAACTCGTTCAAGCTGCTGGACGGGCTCGCGGCCGAGACCTCGGGCGGCCTGCTGCTGTGCCTCCCGGAGGCGAACGCGCAGGCGTTCATCGACGAGATCCAGGCGCTGGACGGCAAGCCCGCGTGGGTCGTGGGCCGCGTCGTGGCCGGCAGCAACGACGCGCGGATTCTCCCAGACTTTAAGGTGATCGAGGTTACCCCCGACATGTAGACCCTCTGGCGCCGGTCGATTCTGGAAAGGACCCGTCCGCGCTGGATCCAGGGAAGTGGTCGTACCGGTATGCGATCCAGCAGCAGTATAGCTACGCGACCTCGGATGGATACCACTGGAGATCTGTTTGAACGTGTTTTGCGTTTTGTTCTCGAGTCCATCTGTGCATGTGTTTTTTTTGTCTTCGTTTAGTCGCGAGGTTGGGTGCGGCCGCAAAGGCACGGATTCTAGTAGAAACGCCAAAGTCGCACGCGCACGCATTTGGGCCTTGGAATCCATGAAGGAAACGTTCTCCACAGTCTGGGCCATCGACGCGTCTTAATGACGGCGTGCTCGTCGACTGGTTCAGATACACATATCGTCTAATCGCATGTAGCGTCAACCCACAACGCACCGACATTCGTCTCCATGGAAGCGTTCTCCCTACATGTGTTACCGTAGTGTGCGCGCACCATGCGACAGTCGTCCGTCCGCGCCGTCACATCCCTGCACGCACGCAAGCCCGGATCGTGCCGTGCTGAGCCGCTCGCTCGGGGCCAGATAGACGTGCCGGTGGTCTATCCGCGCGTTCCACAGACACGCCAATGGTATACGATTGTGGCGTCGTTTTGGATTCGGAGATTCACAGACCACAGGCGCACGCGATGGTTCCCCGATCGTGCGGCTGGGGAGTCGCGCAAGTCGCGATCGTATGGCGTCGTCTTCCTTGTCCGAGCCTGTCGTCATGTCGATGGGCAGTGGCGACAGCGCCCTGGTCGGGTCGCAGTAGCATAAGGAACGCCTACGGTACGAGTGTTCGATAAATACAGGACGGACGGAAGCTGACGGATGCAAAGCAGTTTTGACTGTGGCCTCTTCTCATCCAGAACGCACAAAGTAAATTCCAGGAGCGGAAGACCTACCTACACTCCGCTGCGATCATGCAGCCCCTTGGCACTCGAGAAGTGGAAGTGCCATGGATCGTTCTGTAACTGTCGTGGCCAATTTGGGATGGGATCACTGGCACAAAGACGTGGCAGTCTTAGTCCGCCCTTGCTTGGGAGTGTGAGATGCAGCATTGGGTGCGGGCGGAACGGCTCCAAGACTACGCCGGTACTGTACGTACTGTCCAACGGAGCCCATAGAGAGTAACTGGAGCTGGATA
>JAMFLL010001434.1:0-16088 GCA_027475725.1 Pythium rhizo-oryzae | reverse complement strand
AAAGTTACAATCCATTATGTGCCTTGGTGACCATATTCCCCACACGTCGCATGCATCTTAATACTGGCGTTGTATCGGAATTGCGGGATCCCCCCATGGCCCCCCCCCCCCCCCCCCCCCCCCCCCCTAACGACGCGTCCTCTCAATGCCCCTGAGCTGACCTCCTGGTGACCTGGCGGGTCCTTCGCCTTGGAGATATCACGACGGGAGTTGGTGAGATGTCGCACAAGCGAGATGAAGTGCATACCGAAACACAATGGCGCTATACTGTCTATGACATGTAGAAATTGGATTGAAATGATGGCGGTGGGGGGGGGGGGTTAAATATTGGCGAGACGTCGGCGAGTGGGGTCGTCCACTTGCCACTACACTAGGAGCTAAGCTATCTGTACATCGCCCCCTTGCGCGAATAACGAAGCAAAAGAAGGCAGGCCGGCGGCGGGCTAGTCGTCACGGCGGAGGTGGGACTTGAAAGCTCTGGACGGCTGGATCTCTCTTGTGGAAGTCGAGACCCGTGGCGAATGAGCAGGCGTCGACTGCATAAATAACGGAGGGAAAGAGATCCCTCGTCAACACCCATGACGAAAGCCACAGGTCCCGAGCCGTGTGCGGAGTGAGAGATGGAGAGAGAGAGCCTTCGTCACTTGAGCCAGTCACACACGAGTCCAGACGGCGACGACGAGGAGAGGGAGTGAGCTTAGGCGCCGAGCGTGGCCATGGCGTTCTTCCTCTTGCGGATGCGGACGAGGTGGCGCGACAGCAGCTGCACGCGGCTGCGCAGCGTGGCCTCGTTCAGGTAGTTCTCGCGGGACGGCGCGGCGAGGAACATGAGGCGCTCAATCTTGAGCGCGAGCACGAAGGTCTTGGACTGCCAGTCTGTGTTCTCGGGCACCTGCGTGAGCACATCGTGGGGCTGGTGGGCGCGCAGCATGCGTTCGATCATGACCACGACCTGGGACCGCACGCGGCGGAGCTCCTCTCCGGCCTCGCGCCAGTTGCCGGCCGGTGCGGCGGCGTTGCTGTTGGTGGCGGAGGTGGTGGCGTTGAGGCTCGCGAGAAGCATCGCGTTGCTGTTGTTATTGTTGTTCTGTTGGCAGGCGTTGCTGACGGCGTGCTGGCTGGGCGGCACCATGGCGCTGGGCCGCGCGGCGTTGCTCATGGTGTAGCCCATGCCCATGGGGATGTGGTCGAACTCGCGCATGGACGCTTGCAGGCGCTGGAACGTGGGGAGCACAGACGAGCGGCTTCGATTCAGCATGCGGAAACGTGGGAGCGAGGGCGGCGACGGCGCTGCAAGAGGCTGTCGTCGCTCAGAGGCGAATGAGGTGGAGGGGAGGGAGGGATCGACGTGGGTCCGAGGAAGCTAGAGCTGGAATGAGCTCTAGGATTCCACGCGTCCCGATGGATCGCTCGCTCGCCGCTCTCTGTCTCTCGCACCGCCCGGGTCGGAACTCAGTCGATGGGACGAGGAGGCCGATGGAGACACGGAGGCGACGCCCTTGTTAAAGACAGCGGACCCTGTGGGCTATTGCTGCTGCGCGTGGACCGGAGATGCGGAAATGCTGGACGGAGGACCGGGAGGTGGGCCAGACACGAGCGGAGAGCGGAGAGCCGAGCGGAGCCGGCGCCTGGGAGTGTGTGTGTGTGTGTGTGTGTGTGTGCGTGCGCCCGAGAGGTGCTGCGTGTCTACCGACGCGGCGGCGCGGAGCTCCTCACTTTTATCTGGCTCCTCCGGGACGGGGTAATTTTTATGGCGACCGGAGGCGAGGGGAGAACGGCAATTTGGAGGAGAACGCACTTGAGGGGGAGAACCGATCTAGGGTGAGGCTTGCCGGGGACAGGAAATTTGGGCGAGCGTTGCGGCGACAAGGTCTTGGGCGCCTTTGGGGGAAGCAGTTTTTGGGGGCGACATGCAACTTGGTCTGAGTGTGCCAGGTCGCAAAGACATGGGTTCGCATATCCATGCGCCCGCCGCGCGCCCATTGGCCGGACTTGTCAAGGAAACGGTACGAATTCCGACTCAAAACCGAGCAGAAAAGCCGCCCTAGCCCTTAGTTCGGTTCTGTGTGCGCCGGGCTGGCCCACTGTGGCGGGGAGCGAGTGTCCCCGCTCTGTCCACTCCTGTACTGTGTGACGCAGGCGTGAAGCAACTTCGGCGCCGCGCCGACGTTAAACCAGTCGGCCGAACGGCCGTAAAATTAACTGAAAATTGGTATTTTACGGATAAATTGCGGCGATTTGCGACGCATTTTTGAGGTGGTGCATGTCCACCCCGCCGAACGCCATTTGAACAGGAGCGAGGAACAAGGCGACCGAGCGAACCCAAGAGAGAGAATGAGAGAGAGAGAGAGAGAGAGAGAGAGAGAGAGAGAGAGAGAGAGAGAGAGAGAGAGAGAGAGAGAGAGAGAGAGAGAGAGAGAGAGAGAGAGAGAGAGCGAGAACTACCGGTGGGCAGTGGACACAAGTAGGTATTATTCACGCCGCTTCGAGGGCTCGAGATGAGCAGGGGCACCTCTTTTTGTCCTCTCTCAAGGAGGGGAATGTTTTTATCCACCATATTCCCCATATTTTTGACAAAGAGCGAGCACATAGTCCCGCGAAATCTTGAATTACTCGTGAATTGAGCAGTCCTCCGCAGCTAATTCACTGTTTAAATCCTCCCTTTTTGGACCGATGGCTCCTCGTTTTTTGCGGCGCGGTGCGTTTCTCGTCCCCGCTCGTCGGAAAGTCGCAAAGCCAAAAGCGAATGGCCCAGGATCAGCGGGCAGCAACACAACCAGCGCAAGAACAAATTTATGTGCCGCCCACGCGCGTGTCTGCGCCGCCGCGAGCTTCCGAATTTTCTTTTCTTCTCTGTCGCCACGTTGCTGTTGGCCGCGGGCGGCTTCCTCCACGGGATTGTGGTCATTGAGCGCTGGGCGCAAAGGCCATGCGGTTGGAGCGAGCTTGAGCGAACGCGCCCCGCCGCTGTTCAGGCGCGCATCCCCATATTTCCACGAGAACCGTTGCCTCCGTTCTCTGGGCTTCTGCTGCGGTGCAGCTTCAAGCCCAGCGGGTCGCATTGCCCAAGAAGAGACACAACCTGAGCAGGGCAACTTCAAGGTTACGTAAGTGGACCACATAAATGACCGATGATTCACGACCACGCGCCGACGCTGTTGCGTATCTGTGCTGCCGCCTCCACGAAGAAACGAGGTTTTTCCATAAAATCAAGTAAAACCTCGCACGACCCTGGTCGGACCACGGAGTGGTCGACCGCCCGACGGTCTTGCCTCATGGCGCTAGCATGGCCCCTTGTCTATGTCGTGGTGGGCGCCATGGACGCGCTCTCCTTCCTCCGCGATCCTCTGAGGCTATTGAGGTGTCCACTGTCTATGTGAGTGCCGGTGGGCATGAAGCCCGATGATCAGGAGTTGGTGAGGAACGCGTGCTCGTCACGGTGCGCCGATCTGTCATTGCGGCTTTTCACTGTGGAACCGACAGGCACGACCCTCTCGCAATGACGCAACAACCCAGACGCAGACGGCCGAGCGGAGAGCAAGGAGATACGCGTGTCGGTGCGTGATCGACGGGACCACAATGCTGCTTGGATATCGCTGGGTGAGGAGGAGCCCAGTGGGCGTTGGCTCTGGTTGTGTGTACCGTTTCCTTCGAGCCCCGGATGCTGACCTGCGACCACACTCACCATTTCATCGGGTCGTGGTGGTGTTCTATCATGTTCGCTAGACCCAGACTAGCTGAATGCGGCATGGACTCAAGCGGGCGACGTGAGAAAGGGACGCGTTGTCTTGATGCGAGCATGTGAGCGATTACCGTATTCAGTGTGGTGAGGACAGAAAAGTCGCATTGCACATGCTGAAGGTGCTCGTGGAGTTTTGAGGTATGCATGGAATCGGGCGGAATCTAGATGCGATGGATCCTGTTTAGGCGATGGTGGCACTGCTGGTCGTTCACGAACGAAGAGTTGACTCAAAGTCACCACCGAGGACGACTGTTTGTGTAGTGGCTAGTCGTACGTACTCCACTCTGATCGCGATCGGCGCCGGCAAACACTGCCGTGGAAAGAGCGTGACGCCCCATGAGCGTCTTCGTCCTTCCATTACGACCTCCTCCATTTCGCCTTATCCGCTCGAATATAACTCGACCCCCGTTGGTCATCCCCCCAATGGATCCCATTGATCTGTTCGAGGTCGGACACGGACGCTCGCCATCTCCACTCCTCTCCATCCGGCTCTGTCCTTCTCGCCGGCCCCATGTTCCGCGGAACAGTTCCAGGCCGTGTGACATCACCATACAACGATTGCATAAAACAGCGCAACAGGAGGGTACGAATCCACCGTACCGGTACCTCTGTCGGAAGTTACCGGTATTTAAACCGGTATTATACTGGTATTGGCACCGGTTGATACCGCCCGCCACCCGCCATTCTCGACAACCGACCGTTGTCGAAAATGCATCTCGCGCGCGCAGCTGGGAACAAACACCAAGACGAAGGGCAAAGGTTGCCCGCACCCGTGCGCCTAAGTATGAGCTCCTCCCAGCGGCGGCGCTCGGCGCCCAGCGGCAGCGCCACCGGCCATGGGAATGCCCCGTCTACGTCCTCCGTCGCCGCGCCGGCGTCCGCCGTTCGCCGCGTGCGCGTGGCCACGGCGACGCGGCCCCGCGCGTCCAAGAAGCGGCGGTACGTGGACCTCGAGAACAAGTGCCGGAACCCGTTCTGCGGCGCCGCGCTGGCCAACAAGGCGCAGCGGTACTGCGACGGCAACAAGTTCTGCCAGCTGCGGCGCGGACTCGAGCTGCTCTGCGCATGGCCGCACGCGCCGCCCGACCATGTGGACGCGGCGGACGACGACGCGCCGCTCGCGCGGTCCGTGGGGGCCACATCCACATCCACAGCCACATCCTCGTCCACAACCACAGCCTCATCCACAGCCACGTCCGCGTCTGCGTCTGCTAGTGGGGACAAGCGGCCACGCAGTGCCGAGGAGCCGGCGTCGGCAACGGCCACGACGGGCGCCACCAACGCCACCAAGAAGCCGCGGCTGCTGCAGCGGCAAGCGAGCGCCGACAGCATCTCGGCGCCGTCGCCGTCCCCGTCTGCGCCGAGCACGCCGCGCGCAGCGGCGACGCCGCCCGTGACCCCCACGGCGGGCACCGCTGCGACGACGGCGCAGCAAGTCAAGGGCGCGACGATCGACGTCGTGGCGCTCGGCGTCGGTAACCGCACGGGCGGCGGCGGGCGGTACGTGCGCAGCGGCAACCGCGCAGAGATCAACAGCAGCGCGATGGTGCGCCCGCCCAGCTTCTCGCGGTTCCCGACGACGACTTCCGGCTCGTCGGGGCCCTCCGCAGACCCACCGACGTCAGGCGGCGCCGCACCTGCCACGTCCGTGCCGCCATCGCATCCTCCGTTTGCGCCATCAGCGCCGTCGGCGTCATCCTCCACGGCGGCCTCGTCGGCACCGCCGAGCCGCGTGCTGTCGCGCGCCAACTCGCTGCCGGTGACGACCACCAACCGCAGTCGGGACCCACGAGTCCGCGCCGCCGAGACCACAGCCAATGGCGACGCCACGGCACCGGTGCGCAAGACCATTTCGGCGGCCGACTACCACAATATGAGCCGCAGCAAGGACGCTACTGCGACGAACAGTGACGCTGCAGCCGCGGGTTCGTCGTTATCATCCACCAGCACTCGACCTCCGACACAGCACCGTCCGCTGGAACGGTCTACCTCCTCGTCGTCCACTTTGCTCGGCGCTCCAGCGCCTTCTTCCATTGACGACAATGGTTCGCGAACCCACGGCGGGCAGGACGCCAGTGCAGGACAGCTGCGACGAGCGCAGAGTGACACGACAGCCCACGCAACACCGTATGACGCCTCCAAGAACGACCGCTACTTGAGCTACCGACCGGACAGCTACACACAGGAAAACAACAATTCCCGACCCAATGACGAGTGGCAGCGGCCGCGAGACGCCAAGTACGGGTATGACCACGAACACCAGTCACACAGTACCTACAGCGCCACCAGCAGCAACACGTACCCACCAACGCACGGCGAGAGCTCCAACCACTACGACAGTAGCAGCAGCTCACGCAACTTATACGACTTGACAGGCTCTAGCTATAGCAGCAGCAGCCACCATGGCGCCGCGAGCTCAAACTATGCCAGCTCGAGCGATGCGTACGACCGTAAACCCAGTTACAAGAGCAACGACCACGAGCTGTCTACCTCGCGTGGGTCATCCACAGGTTCAACATATCGCTCCGGAGATCAACACGAGTCGAGCTCTCACACGTCGCGAGAATCGGGCGAGGCACGAGCCACTGCGCCGCGACTCAGCCGGGCGGAAACGCTGTTCGCGTCTCTCCTCCGGCCCAAGTTTTCACACTGCGACCCGTTCGTCAAACTAATCCTCAGTCGCATGGCGAGTTTCCTGCCTGAGGAAAAAGGCGGAATCAAGGCAGTGACGTACAAAACGACGACCAAGCGGAAGCTTCAGTTCTATCTTGACTATGCGAAGCGTGTGCAGGAGTGCTGCGGTCAACTGGCGAAGTTGACGGTGGACGATGGCATCGCGATGTTGACGATCGCCGGCCGCGAGTGGATTGCGATTGAGGGAACATCAACAATGGTGTTGTATGACCAAATTCTCAAACGGCTCTACGACGAGAGTGTTCGGTGGCGCTCCCTGATCGAGGAGCTCCAGAGGATCCACAAAGCAGAGAAGCGGGTGCGTGCTGGTGGGGCGATCAATGGCGTGTCCTTTCTGAAGTTTTGGTCAGCGATGAAGAAGCAGAAAACAAATGACTCCTCGGATATGGATTTCCAGTCGTCCTTCACAGTGGGGAACAATCGTTTCCATTGGGTCTTCAGCGTCGGCAATGTCGAGATCGGCAGCGGCTCAGCGGTGAGCAAGGTGGACGCGTTCAAAGATGCCACCTCGAGCGCGTTCGCGTTTCTGGATTCACTGACAATCATGGACCCCGCCGAAATGCGTCGCGTTGCACATGTCGATGGCATCGGTAGCAGCAGTTCGGCACGCCCATCGAGCGCGTCTTCCTTTCGTCCAAGTAGCGGCGACACTTCCGCTCGTCACGTCACGGTGCCGTCCTCGTCGACATCTCGCTCCTCTGCCTCTCCTCGCACCAACGGATCCTCTACGGATCGAGGCTCAACTGCCTCGGCGTCTTCCTCTAGAGATGTGACTTCCAGTTCCAGCCGTACAAATAGCGCTTCAACGGTATCATCTCGTGGCAATGGATCCTCTACGGATAGAAACTCCAGTTCGTCAGGACCGTCTTCACACACCACAGCCCCTCATTCCGAGCGTGCCAGTGGAGCATCGACTACGGAATCTTCCAGTCGTGTTCGTGGTGGATGGGACGCAGCCCCTCCACCGCGCGGTACATCCGAGCGTATTGTGGACGCTCCGCCTGCAGCAGGTGAGATCGCACGGGAGCGAAGTGATTCCTGGACTGCACCAATCGAGTTGGATGCGGCATTCTCACCTGTTGTGGCTTCAGAGCGGAGTGTGTCGGACGACGAAGAGAACATGAGTATCAGCTCGACCGACGACCGTAAGTCTCATTCGCTCGTGGTTTGGGTGGCTCTAAAGGTGCTAACTCGGTTCTCAATTGTTTGGACACGGTGTTTTGTAGACACCAGCAAGGCGACGGCAATGTCTGCAACCGCCCGCGCTCAAGCACCTGCGACGTCCGCGTCTACTTCGTCAGGGAATACGACTGCGACACAGCGTTCTACTGCCACTGCTCCCGCGACCAGTGCGCCCGCCCCAGCGGCTGCGAATGCGTCCGCCCCCACGCCAGCCGTGTCGTGCCGCTTCTGCGAACTCATGCAAAAGACAAAGCCTGGCGCGATGTGTGTCCGATGCACGCGTAAAGTGCGTCCGGAACCGTAAAACAGGTGAGCGAGGCATTGGACCACATTGGCGGATCCAACGTGGCCTACAGTCTCTCCCTCTCCCTCAGTGTGCTTTCAACTTGTGTCAATATTTAAAGCAACATGCAAGCGCGTTCCTCTCGTCTGTACGACGGCTACTACCTTCGAGCTTCCTGTCAGCCGCGGGCCTCTCGCATGGTCTCGCTCATGTCCCAGATCATGATGGCGCCCTCGGCGCCGACGGTCACGATCTCCTTGCGGTCCGGCGAGATCTTGACGGCGTTGATGGCCTCGCTGTGGCCCTTGCCCGTGGCCACGGTCTCGCCGTTGTCGTAGTGCCACACCTTGAGCACGCCGTCGCGGCCGCCGGTCGCGAACAGCGTGCCGCTGTGCTCGATGTCCATCGCGAGCATCTCGTGCTCGGCCGCCTCCTCCAGGATGCGGATCGCCTCGCCGTCGAACGAGTCAAAGTACGTGACGCGGCGGTCCGAGCCGCATGTAATCATCTGCGACTCGTCCGGGTGGTATAGGATCCGGCGGAAGACAGTGGACGCGAACATGGCCTGCGTGCGCACGAACGTCTCGAGGTTCCAGACGATGCACGAGCCGTCCGACGACGCGCTCACGCAGGCGCTGCCGTCTTTCACGACCTGGATCGAGTTGACCGGCCCGCGGTGCTCCTTGAGCGACGCCTCCATGGTCTGGCGCGACGCCGTGACGCGCCACACGCGCACGCGGCCGTCCTTGCCACCCGTGATGAGCCGCCACTCTTTGCCGGGGCCGCACGCCGCAGCCACCACGGCGATGGCCGTGACGCCGTCGTTGTGGGCGTCCTGGATCACGAACTTGAGCTTGCCGCTCTCGGGGAAGAACGCGCGCACCTTGCCGTCGTCCCAGCCGCTCACGATCGTGCCGCCGTCGGGCGTGAGGTCCACGCAGCTACAGACCAAGTTGGGCACCTGGATGCGCAAGATCTCCTGGATCTTGCGCGCGTTCCAGATGCGGATGTCGGTCTTGGAGCACGTGACAAACAAATGCGAGTTGTCGTCGGCGCTGCGCTGCGGACCTTTGGGGAAAACCACGTCGTTGATGCTGCTGTAGTGGCACGTCGTGCGCAGCTCGGCCTTGAGCCCGCCGGCGTCCGTGAGCTGGAAGTGGTACATATTGGCGCTGCTCGTGCCGGCGTAAAAGTCGCCGTGCTTGCCCTCGGACACGGCCGTGACGCCGCCCACGAGCTTCTCCACATGGTCGGTCGCGATGGGCGCCGTGCGCGTCGCGGCCTCGGCCACGGGGCCGATGCGCAGGCTCGCGAGCGTGCCGTCGCCGGCGCCGAGCAGCACGAAGCGCCGGTTCTCCTCGTCGTCGTGCACCAAGATGCTGAGGATGCCCTGGCTGAAGCGCTCCTTGGTCGTGCGGTTGTAGCGCGGCTTTTGCGTGCCCACGGGCGGCAGAAGGCAGTTGGGCTTGGTGAGGTCGCAGTCGAGGATGATCTCGAGCAGGTCGCCGGTCTTGGTGCCGCAGTAGGCCACTTTGTCGTCGGGCGAGACGCCGATGCAGGTCACGACGCGCTTGAGGTTGCCCAGGTTGGCGCGCAGCGCGTGGAACTTGCGGTGCTTGGTGTCGACGCGCCAGACGCTGATGGCGTAGTTGCCGCCCGTGACCAGCAGCTCGTCGTTGGCGCTCGTGCTGAAGCCGCGCACGACGAGCGTCGAGTCATCGCCGCTGGGCGTGCCGCAGATGGGCTCGCCCGAGGCCATGTTCCAGCACACGAGCGCGTTGTCGTCCTGGCCGCCGACCGTGAACAGGAAGCTGTCCTTGGCCGAGAAGGCCACGTCCTGGACCTTGCCCATGTGGAGCACGAGCCGGTAGAGCACGGCGTCGCTCTGGTCCGTCTTCTCGGCCATGCCCCGCGTGGCGCGCGCGAGGTCCCAGACGATCACGGGCGCCTTGTTGCCGCGGCTCTTGGACTGCTGGCCCGAAGCGAGCCGCGTGCCGTCGTTCGAGAGCGCGAGGCACGTGATGATGTCGGTGTGGCCGCGCAGGAACGCCTGCGTCTGCGTGCGCAGGTTCTTGACCACGACCGCGAGCCCGAGCGAGTAGATCAGGAATTTGCCGTCCGTCGTGTAGATGAGCGTGTTGGGGTAGTTGCCTGGGGAGCAGAAAGAGTAGGTGAGCCCATGAACGTGGGGACGGGAGGAACGTCATTGGAAGGGAGCGCACCATTGTAGCCGATGACGCGCTTGAGCTTGAGCTCGCGGATGTCGGCCATGGTCGTCGGTCGGTGTCTCTAGCTCACTCGGGAGGGCGCTTTGATGCGCGAGGGGACAGCGAGTGCCAAGCGAGAGAAGAGCTTGCCTCCGGAAGGGGCGGGCGTTTGGGATAAAGAGCAGGCCGAAGGCCGTTTCGAGGGTCTCGAGGCCTGCGAAACGACACGCAGAGGAGCTCAGTGTGGTGGTTTCCAGTGCAGGAGGCAACTGGAAGTCTCGGATCTATTGTTGTGCGGGTGGGGCACGGATGGCTACATATCACACACAGGTTCCTACGGGCGTGGCGCCTCGCGGCGCAGCTTCTTAACCTTCTTGCGCAGGCTGCGCTTACGACTGAAGGCGCCCGCGAGCGAGGCACCGCCAGCGGCCTCGATCTTGTCCACCACCAGCGCGTTCTGCTCGCTCACGATACTGGACACTATGATATCGAAACCACACCCGGTTAGTTCGCTTCTCCCCCAACAAACCTCACAGGGGTGGAAGCCAACACGGGTAACGCACCTTTGCCGCTTGAGCCGGCGCGCGCCGTGCGGCCGATGCGGTGGATGTAGCTCACGACGTCGTTGGCGAACTCGTACTGCACGACGTGGCCCACGGTCGTGGTGTCGAGCCCGCGCGCGGCGATGTCGGTGCACACGACCACGAGCCCGTGCGGCTGCGCGTCGAGCCGCGCCAGGATCTCGCGGCGCTCGTCCCGCGGGACCTCCTTGTGGTACAGCAGCACGTCCTCGCCGACACTCGACGCGGGCTGCGCCGTAAGAAACGCGTGGAGCGCGTCCGCGCTCTCGATCGAGTTGGCGAACACGAGCGTGTGGCCGTCGTCCTCTCTGGAGCGCGCGAGGATCTCGAGCAGGAGCTTCTTGCGCGGCAGGTCCGGGTCTGAAGGGCCTTCGGTCATTTGGTAGTCTTCTAGCCGGTGCGTCGCGATCTCGAGTCGCGGCAGCGTGCGGTGAAAGTCCTACAAACCAAACCAATGACATGAGTACCACGCACCGGATCGATCCAGAGACGATCGCCAGAAGCGCACGTCGGTGACCGCGAACGCGGCGTTCGGGAACTTGTAGTCGATGTACTCGCGCACGGACCGCTTGCCGTAGTCCGGGATCGTCGCGTACGCTGGCGACAACAAAACACGGTTAAGGAGACAAGAGTGGTTCACGGGGTTTCCAATGCGGGGCCAATGAGCGATGACAAGGTAAAAGAGGATATGGCACTGAACACGGTCTGGCGCGCGTCGTCGGCGACATCCTCGGGGCGCACGCCGCCGTCGGCAGTGGCGAGCCGCTCCTGCTGCTCGCGCGTGTTGAGCGGCGCGCGCTGGAGCGGCTGGTTGCGGATGGTCGCGATGATCTGCTTGGTGTCGCGCTCGAAGCCGCCGCCCAGAAGCATGTCGGCCTCGTCCACGACCACGAGCTGCGTGAACGCGAAATCGCGCGGCTTGGTGGCGCGCAGCAGCGCCTTGGGCGTCGCCACCAGCAGCGCGCAGCGCGCCGGCAGCTGCTGCTGCGCCGACGACAGCGCGGTCGTGGCGCGCGCGGCGTCGGCGTCGAGCGCGGAAAGCACGGACGCGATCTGGCCCACGAGCTCCTGCGAGGTCGTGAGCACGAGCGCGACCGGGCGGTGGATCTCCGCGAGCGGCAGCGGGTGGCGCGCGAGCCGCTCGAGCACGGGCACGAGGTACGCGAGCGTCTTGCCGCCGCCGGTCTCGGCCGCGATCACGACGTCGCGCGGGTCCTGAGAGTCGAGAAGGAGCGGGATCGCGCGGCGCTGCGCGGCGCTCGGCGACGTGATGCCCGCGGCGCGCAGCCGCTCGACGAGCGAAGCGCTCACGCCCAGCGACTGGAAGCGGCGCACGCGCGGCGCGAGCGCGGAGAGCGCGCGGAGACGGCGGGCGAGCATGATGAAGGCGATATGTTGCCACTTCAACGCATTCGTGTTTCACTGGCTTGGATGGTGAACGCGATCAGATTGGTTGTAAATAGGGAATGGAGTGATATGATTGGCTTATATTGAAAGCGTCGAGAGGAGCTGGTCGCGCGCGAGCGGATCCAGGAGGTCGAGCTGCGTGTCCACGAGCGTCTGCAGCTCGCTCGTGGGCTGCAGCACCAGCGCGCCCACGCGATCCCTGAGCTCTTTGGTGTCTGTATCCACGGGTCTTGCGTTAGCATCCACAAGTAAAAACTGAACGAGAGCAGACGGGTAGGCGTACCGAGTGTGTGCAGCCCACTGCGGACCAATCCGGCGACATAGTGGCGAGCGAACGCCGTGGACACGCGTGCGAGCTGCGCCGCGGGCCACGGCGCGAGCACGTCGTGGAGAAGCGTCTTCATGGGCTGCGTCTCTATCCAGCGCTCCACGCGCTCGAGCAGGTCGTTGCGTGCGACGGCCGAAACCTCTGAAGGAGGCGGCCACTCGTCAGCGACAACAGCCCACACAATGACTTCCTACGGAGCACGAGCGTCAGAGCAAAGCCTTCCAGGAACACATCAAGCGATATAATGGGTTGACACGCACCACGACGTCGCGCTGTGCCTGCTGGAGCTGCTGGTCCACGCGCGAGAGCAGATCCGGGTAAGCGGAGCTGTCCACGGCCGAGAGCGCCTGGGCGGCGCACACGTTCGCCTGCAGCGTCCGCGCGAGCGACTGGAGTCGCCGAATGCGGCGTTGCAGTGTGTAGCTAGCGAGCGGCGCGACGTCGAAAGCCGCGGAGCGAACTGCGTTTAGCATAACGGCCGACCAGGGACACGCACTGTCAGTAACCAACGTCATGCCTTCCGTGATCTCTCGCCGAACGCACCTAGGACGCGCTTCCGCTTCGCACTGAGCACCAGCGCATCAGCCATCTTGTGTGTGGCTTGTACGGACTGCTGGGTGTGCATCTGGGTCATGACCAGCTCACTGCCGTCGGGAGGAGAAACCGACGTGGTTAACGATCTTCTGATCATTCCGTCTCGATTCAATCAAAGACAACGCACCTCAGTGAGCCTCCACCGCTGCCCGCCTCCGACGCTTCCAGTTGCAGTCGAGTCTTAAGCACACGCGCCGTGAGCTCGGCCCGCGCCGGGTGCGTGGAGAGCCACGCGCTGGTGAGCACGGCATCGCACACAAGCCGCGTCGCTGTTGGTGATCGCCAAACAACATTTATCATTATGTTCACCACCCACAGGACCTAATCATGTGTGCAATCCGCCCCTACCATTACGCAGCGTCTGAGAGACGCACAGGTTGCCGCCCTGCGTCATCGAGGGCAGCGCCGCGTGCTGGAGATGCCGCGCGAGCGCCGCGTCCAGCGCGGCCTCGTCGTCCTTCTCGGCCTTCTCGGCAAGCGATTCCAGGGTGTTGGCCCACGCAAACGCCCGCTCAAGCGACTCGAGCGTCCACTTATGGAGCTCCTTGGTCTGCGAGGCGTTCACGATGCGTACGAACGCCGCGACGTGCGCCACGAGCGGCGCCATTCTCGCCGAGGTGTCCATTTTCGGCGTTGGCCGAAATGTTGCGATCAAGCGGATGTTGCGCGAAGGTCGCTCGAAAATAAATCGGCGTCTGTGATTGGCTGAAATGTGCAATACGGTGACGTGTGGTCGGGTCCCCCCACGCCGAAGCCGAAAAGATCGACTGGGAACTGTGGAAGGAAAACAGGGAAATCCCCCACGACTCGGCTCGCCAACAACAAGCGGCCAACTTCCAACGACCCCGCGCATTCCCCCGCGCCGACCCCCCAACTCCCCAACTCCCAACCTTTATACCATGTCGGGCCCCGTCGCGACCATCTCTCGCCCCGCCCCCGGCGGCGAGACGCTCCGCGGCAAGCAGAAGGAGAAGGATGTGCGCATGTCCAACATCATCGCCGCCAAGGGTGCGTTTGTTGCTGGTATTGGCTGTTGTTGGGCGCACCAACGTTGGATGCTGATTTCGTTGGTTTTGTTGGATGTGTAGCCATCGCGAACGCGATCCGCACGAGCCTGGGCCCGCGCGGCATGGACAAGATGATCCAGCAGGGCAACGGCGAGGTGCTCATCTCGAACGACGGCGCCACGATCCTCTCGCAGATGCAGGTGTACCACCCGACGGCCAAGATGCTCGTGGACATCTCCAAGTCGCAGGACATCGAGGCCGGCGACGGCACCACGAGCGTCTGCGTGATCGCCGGCGCGCTGCTCGGCGCGTGCGAGGACCTGCTGCTCAAGGGCATCCACCCGACCAACATCTCGGAGTCGTTCGGGCTCGCGGCGCGCAAGGCCGAGGAGATCCTCACGTCGATCGCCAAGCCCGTGGACCTCGCGAACCGCGAGGAGCTGATCCAGTGCGTCACGACCTCGCTCTCGTCCAAGGTCATCTCGGAGTACTCGGACCGCCTCTCGCCGATCGCGGTCGACGCCGTGCTCAAGGTCATCGACATCGCCACGGCCACGAACGTGGACCTCAACACGATCAAGGTCGTGAAGCAGCAGGGCGGCACGATCGACGACTCGGAGCTCATCGAGGGCCTCGTGTTCAACAAGGGATTCGACAAGGCCGCGTCCGTGGACCTCCCGACCACCATCGAGAACGCCAAGATCGCGCTCATCCAGTTCTGCCTCTCGGCGCCCAAGTCGGACATGGAGAGCAACGTCGTGATCAACGACTACGCCGCCATGGACCGCATCCTGCGCGAGGAGCGCAAGTACATCCTCGACCTGTGCAAGAAGGTCAAGAAGTCGGGTGCGAACGTGCTGCTCATCCAGAAGAGCATCCTGCGCGACGCCACGAACGACCTGTCGCTCCACTTCCTCGCCAAGATGGGCATCCGTGTGATCACGGATGTTGAGCGCAACGACATTGAGCACATTGCCACCACGCTCGGCTGCCTTCCGGTCGCCAACATCGAGTACCTCACGCCCGACAAGCTCGGCTCGGCGGGTCTGGTCCACGAGGAGACGCTCGGCGGCCACAAGGTTGTCAAGATCACGGAGATCGCGAACCGCGGACAGACCATGTCGATCCTCGTCCGTGGCTCGAACAAGCTCGTGCTCGAGGAGGCTGAGCGCTCGCTCCACGACGCGCTGTGCGTGGTGCGCTCGCTCGTGAAGAAGCGCTTTTTGATTTGCGGCGGTGGCGCGCCCGAGATCCAGATGTCCCAGAAGCTTGCGGCCTACGGACGCACGCTCGAGGGCCAGGCCGGCTACTGCCTGCAGGCGTACTCGGAGGCGCTGGAGGTGATCCCGTACACGCTCGCCGAGAACGCCGGCCTGCACCCGATCGGCATCGTCACGGAGCTGCGCGCCAAGCACGCGCAGGGCCTCGCGAGCATGGGCATCAACGTCCGGAAAGGATCGATTAGTGATATGTATGAGCTCAACGTGCTGCAGCCGCTGCTCGTGAGCGTGAGCGAGATCACGCTCGCCACCGAGTGCGTGCGCATGATCCTCAAGATCGACGACATCGTCATGGTGCGATAAGCGCGCGGCGATAGCGGCGAGCACGCTTCGTTTCCCTGCGCTTGACGACGCCAGCTGCAGTGACTGGGACGGCGAGAGAAGCAGATAGGAGTAGACGTGGCGTGAGAAGGAAAAGACAGACACAGGAGAAGAGAGAAAGGAACGCTGAAATATATTGGTTACGATCGACACACTGCGAAAGCATCACTTGTCCGGTATCTACATACAGCATTGTCTGTACGGGCAGTTTACATTCATCTAATAGGGAGTAAGTAGTATAAAAAAGTAGGGCATGTCGTAGCGCGCCGAGCCACTTAGGCCATGAGCGTATGTGGCAGGTGGATCGTGCTGTTGAGCGCGACGGCGCTGTAGCGCTGCGTGGCGTGGTCATAGTCGACGACGTTGACGCACGTGTTGTCCTGCGTGAGCTCGTGCATGTTGTCGAGCGAGCCGTGGAGCAGCTGCGTGAGGATGACCTTGTTGAAGCGGCCGTGCGTGACC
>JAMFLL010001433.1:1196-16094 GCA_027475725.1 Pythium rhizo-oryzae | reverse complement strand
AACGACCATGAAGGCGACGTGGAGATGGCGCGCGGTTCCTTCATCGAAGACGCGCCACCTCCCGCATCATCAGCGGCTGCTGTGGTGTCGCCACCGCCTACACCTGCAACAGTGTCCGCCACAAGCCCGCAGGAATCTCTCGGCACCACGCTCAAGGATGCGCTGTATGCGGCTGCAGTGACGGACGACTACAAAGAGGTGAAGAAACTGCTGTACCAGATCTTTTCGGATATCGCCAGCATCAACAAGGCGTTTGCGTTGGATGTAGCGGCCGAGGTGGATCCGAACGAAGAATGGTGGGGGATCGAGCGGGACGATCTCCAGGAAGTGTACGCGCTGCTCGTGGATGCTCTGGGACGCTCGAGCGACCAGTCGGCTCTCCAGAATACGTGGCGCAATGCGCTGGAAACGCTGGTGATGCAGCCGTGGAATCTGTGCTCGACGTGGACCACGCCAGCCCAGCTGCGATTCTTCTTTGTGCTGTTTGAGCACCCGCTGCTCTTTGATCCGGACTACCTCAACGTCACGGGCGGGTTGTGCAAACTTTTCTTCCACTTGACTGAACCGTCAAAGGACTTGCTTCGAGCGCAGTGGAACACTTACTTCTCAAACGACGAACTACATCGGCTTTTGCAAATCCTCCAACAGTCGATCACTGTGTGTCTGTACGGATCGAAGAAGATGGATCTTGTCTACGCAGCGTGCGCAGTTCTGAAGGAGCTCCACCGTATCAACTTGGTACGTGAGCCCACTTTCGCCACGTATGAAGACTTTTACAACGACGCTGTGAACTCGGAAGTTGACATCATTCACGACTACGCCCGCTCAATTTTCTTTTTGAAGAAACGACACCGTGCGGGCGAGGACGATATGGAATTCCAGGCGGCACAGCGACGAATGCTGTCCGAGATGTCATTTTGTGACTTTCCGTTCGTGCTCGATGCTGCTTCGAAGAGCCGAGTGTTACAAGTCGATTCAGAGCTTGAGCAGCGCGCTCGCCAACATGACGCCATGCAGGCCCGCCTACTCTCCGGGTCGTTCAGCCCGTTTTTGATATTGAAGGTGCGACGAGACAACATCATTGAAGACGCGCTCCAACAGCTTGTGCGGGTGCCTCCGGAAGCTTTGAAGAAGCCCCTCAAAGTGAAGTTCATTGGCGAAGAAGGTGTGGACGAGGGAGGAGTACGAAAGGAGTTTTTCCAGATCCTCTTGCGTCAGCTTCTCGACCCAGCGTTCGGCATGTTCACGTACGACGACGAATCACGTACAATGTGGTTCAACAGTGACTCCCTGGAGGCCACAATGGAGTACGAGTTGATCGGCATCCTCCTCGGTGTGGCGATCTACAACTCGGTGATTTTAGACCTCCAGTTCCCGCATATCGTGTACAAGAAGCTGATGCAGTGCTCGATTGGCTTGGAGGACGTTGAGATGGCCATGCCGACCCTGGGAAAGGGTCTGCGTCAACTTCTTGATTTCAACGGAGACGTCCAGGAAGTGTATCAGCGAAACTTCGAATATTCGTATGAAGTGTATGGCGAAGTCAAGACGGTTGAACTGAAGCCTGGTGGAGCGAGCATCCCTGTCACAAATGCAAACCGAGCAGAATATGTCAAACTGTATGTTGACCACATCCTGAACAAATCAGTGGCCAGCCAGTACAGTGCATTTCACAAGGGTTTTCACTTGGTCTGCAACGCCGAAGTACTGGAGATGTTTCGATGGGAGGAGCTGCAATTGCTGATTTGCGGCAGTTCGGAGCTAGATTTTGAGGCCCTTGAAGAGGCCACACACTACGAAGACGGCTTCACCGAGGACAGCGACTGTATAAAGTACGTGTGGCTGATGGTTCCTTGTACGACGATGTTCATTGTGAAGGAATACTTACTGGGTTCGACATTTCCAGAAATTTCTGGAGCGTTGTTCACGAGTTCTCTGTTGATGAGAAGAAGAAGCTGCTCAAGTTTTCGACAGGCAGTGACCGTGTACCAATTCGCGGACTCTCGAACTTAGTGTTCGTTATATCTCGGAACGGCCCTGACTCTGATAGGCTTCCAACTGCTCACACGTGGTACGTTCAACTGAGGTAAATTTGATTTGGTATTGTATTGATTCGTTCTAACTCCACCTCCTTTCTGGAAGCTTCAACCATCTACTCTTACCGGAGTACAGCACTCGCGACAAGATGAAGGAACGTTTGCTGCTGGCGATCACCCAGGCTGAAGGATTTGGCTTGCGCTGAGTGCCGCGACTGCGAGAGCAACCAATCGGTCTTGGTGATAGTGAACCACTGATTAGCCCTGGCACACTCCAGCCACCCCTCAGCCCGCATTGACATGAAATGACACTTGAACTGCTTTTGTGAGCTCGTCGTGATTGTGCTAGTTAGATACTGCAAACCTCCGTTCGAATATTTAGGTCAGAAATAAGGTAGGCCTCGAGCTCGCGCATTCACATATCTAGTGAACGGGCTATTTTCGTCATTATGCACAATGAGGAACGTGCTCGTGGCCATTCGAGCAAGAGCTTCCACGCAGGCTTGGCCCGTGAGGCTGACAATCAGCAATGGACTTCACGATGCAAGTCGTGGCATCCCAATGGACGTATCGGGCCGTGTGGTGCGGTATCGCGTGCTTCTATTGCTTATGCGCCACTTTTCTCGCGTACCAGGCCGGTGTGTACTTCTACATCCCAGTCAAGGCGACTCCGTTGCTCAGTAATTTTGAGTTGCTATCGATCGGTGTCAGCCGCGACTATTACCGCACCATCGGCAGCATCTACGTCGCGATTGCGGTCGTGCACGTCCTTAGCTTACTGGACATGGTGGTTGGGTCACTCAGTAAGCGCCGCCTTGTATTCACGATCAAAGATCCCCAGTCGACGTCACTTGCCGGTCGCATCGGGGTGCACTCCTTCCACTGGGTTGTAGCTACACTGGAGCCTGTGCTTCCACCTCCGAAGTCGAGACTTCGACGGTTTGTTCGATTCTTCGGCAGATCCGCATTGTCTCTGTGGAGGGCGTTTGGTGTGACGAACCCAAACTACGGTGTTGTCTACATCACTCGCGAACTAATCCAGACGGGTATCCAGACGTACCAAGCGTACAGATTGAGTGCGTTGGTGGCGCGCGAGTGGATGAACCAAGTGATTGTCGTGCTACTCGTGCTCAATTGCTGGGCTACCCCAATCATCCAGTTCACTCACCACTCGTCGCCAGGCTCTACACGCTTGCTGTGCCTATTCGTCAACTTGGCGCTCGACTTCGTGTCGTACATCGTCTTCCCCGTTGCGTTGTTTCTCCCGTACTACTACCAATTCAGCCCAGAGATCGGCAACTACGACCAGGCATTTTGGTACACAGATGTGTGGCTCATCCAGGTGATCAACGAGTGGCAGATGCTGTTCGTCACGTCGTTTTGGGATGCATTTTCCAAGTTTTTCATCGCCTATAACATCACACGCTCGCTTCGCTCGATTCCTCGGCTCCTGCGCTGTCGTGATGCTTCTGTCGAAGACCGTGCATCGGCGCCGCTGGCGTCCCTCGTCGCGACGGACCGTGGGCTGATCAATGCGTGGGCGATCGCACCTGCACCGATCGCTGCAGCGCAGCAAGCTACCAGCCCTGTAGTCGCTGGGCCACACAAGCCCACCTCAAACGTGAGTGACACTCGAGCGAAGTGGCGACGACGAATCGAGCACTGGGGTCATCGAGCACTTGCAGTCTGGGGAATCGTGGTACTCGCTCTCCATGTTCAGTCCGCCATCACGAGGGATAACGACCAATGTCTCGTTCAAGTGCGGCCATGGTTCACGACACAGCCAGTGTGTTCGCTGATGGAGATCAATTGCTACGACGGTCGGCTGACGGGCAACGAATCCGATTTCAACCACGCCATCGATTCAATCCAGACCGACTGGCTTGCTTACTTGATCATCCGCCACTGCAGCGCTGTGGAGATCACGTCCCGCATCCACGAGCTCCCCTGGCTGATCGCGCTCAAAGTGTACAACTCGACGCTTGTTCGCTGGGAAGACGACGCCGCGCTTACGCAGACACATAACCCGCACATGCTCTTCGTGTTCATGGCTGTCATCGAGGCCAGTGCAATTCCACCGGGTTTGTACAGCCGTGACTATCCGCTGAAGCTCTACGACATTGAGCTTGCAGATTGGAATGTGACATATCTACCCAACGAGATCGCGGAAGTGTGGCCGGCCGGTATGTTCCTGGTTGTCGAAAAGTTCGCGTTCACAGAGTTTCCGGAGGCCCTCGCAAGGCTACGTCCGGGATATTTGTCCATCTCGTTCAACAATTTTACAGAGATCCCACCGCTTTTTTGGGAAAATGACGGGCTCACGTTTCTCAACTTGAACGGCAACCCCATCGCTAGCCTTCCTGCTGAGCCATGGACGCAGGTAGTCAGCTGGCTCTGCGTTGTTGATACCATGCTCGAGACGCTACCAAAGTGGATGAATCCAAGCACAGCGACGGATGTCATGGCTGGCAGCACTCCTTTTTGCTCGAGCGTGACGACCGGCAACACAACAGCACTAGGCGTCAGTGAATCTGAGATGGCGATGCTGCAGGAATTTGTGAACTGCACGCCGGCTGAGGACTACCGCTACCTCACCCACTTCCCCTTAGTGGACGAAGCGACCAATAACCCGCCTCGACAACACTGATGTGCCGGACGGAAGAATGGTGAGCCACCAAGGTCTGCTGGTTGCATCATCCCATGGAAATCTGATCTAGCTTCGACGGTTGGTAGGCGACGCCGCCGTGCAGAAGTATGGGTTGCAGCAAACCTGTCATCGCATGCTCTCTTTTGGGGGCTTGCAGTGGTCGCCCACAAAGATCGCCGACTCTTCGCCAACCGACATGTTCTTCTTGGTCGAGGAGAGTCGCTTTACGTCCTTCCCACCCGTGCTCGCGCGACTGCGCGTCGCATACCTGCTCATCGTGTGCAACAACTTCACCGAGATCCCTTCGGCGCTGTACGAGAACCCGGTGCTCACATTCCTCGTTCTCTACGGCAATGCCGTGAAGGAGCTGCCCGCCACGCTTGCCGTGCCGCCGGAGATCCAGATCGTAGGGGTCGTCGACACGCAGATCGTGTCGCTGCCCACGTGGGTCGACCCAGCGGCGATGCTGCTTGCCTCGGCGGGCAGCTCGCCATTCTGCGCGGCACTCACGGCCGGAGACGCCTCGGCACTGCACAGCAACGTGTCTGCACTGGAACTCTGGAAGCCGCGCGTCAACTGCACGCCGGTCGAGCAGCTCCGGTATATCACGTTCTACCCGCTCGCCGACGAGGCGTCGATCAACGCGCTGCGGCCGTGAATGACACTGCGCGAGGTGTTGTCGTGCTTGAGCTCGCGCCTGGCCTGTCTCCTGCCAATCCGTCGTCGTCCGCTCGCAGTCCATTGACTGGCATCCATGACGGCGACGAGGGGATCACGTGAGTCAAGGATCCATGCGCCGTCAGCGTCGCCTGGCTGGTCTGATCCCTTCGCGGCGCACAGCACGGCCACGTTCAAGGAAGAGGGCTCGTCCATGCGCGCGCCGCCGGCGCAGCTGAGACTCTGAGACTCTCACTGCCGATTCAAACCTCCAATCTCATTCCCCCAATAATTGCATTGCGCTCCTCATTCGGAAATGTGCGCACGGGGGGGGAGGGAGAAGGGGGATGGGGGAAAGCAGCGAGCGGATGGACCTCCCCGTAAATCCACCAATCAAAAGCGTTCCCTCCTCATAACCGCACTTTCATTGATTGAAAGTACCAGAGAATACGGCATTTTCGCCAATGAGATCATCAAGAGCGAAGAGCTCTTGGCCAAGTCGGTCCCTTCTGGCGCTCTGGAGCAAAGAATGACACACACCGCCAATACGCGAGAACGAGGAAGACGTCCAAGCCGCAACACTAGACGCAGCAGCAGGGAGCCATGGCGGCCGCGCGCGTGCAGATCGTGTGCTTCTCCATGGACCGCGTGTTCCAGCTCTCCGAGTACCTGCGCACGGCGCACCTGCATCTGCTCTTCCACGGCGCGCGCCTGCGCGACGACCACTCGTGGGCGCGCCTCGCGGTTGTCGCCAAGTGCTCGACGCCCGCGATCCGCGCGCACTACGACGCCATCGCGGCGCTGTACGCGCACGTGCAGTTTCTGTTCGAGGACGAAGCCGGCGGCAGCGACTTTGCCGCGCGCTTTCTCGAGAGCGTCCAGTGCGAAGGCGGCGGCGCTGCGGCGAGCGAGCCGCTCGTGCTGCTCAACGTGGACGACGCGTTCTACTACGAGGACATCGACCTCGCGAAGGCCGAAGCGTTTTTCCATTCGGTAGCTGAGGACGACGGCACGGCGCCGTGGCACTTTGCGTTCCACTTGAAGCTCGCGCCCAGTATCTGGCGCTCGCACCTGACCAACCAGCCCATGTTGCCGCTGCCGCCGATGACCACAGTGCTGCCGGACGGTAAGAATGCGACGCGAGTGGCGCTGAGCCTGGACGAGAGACACCGCATTTACCTCACGTTTGATCCGTCGCGCGGCTTCCTCGACTGGAGCTACCCGTGGGAGCTCAGCGGCAGTGTGTACACGCACACGACCGTCATGAAAGTGCTTGACGCGATCCAGGCCCAGTTTGGGCGGGACGGCATCAGCCGCCCCAACTTTCTCGAGCTGCGCGGCCACGAGATCGTCACGAAGCAGTGGATGAATAAGACCCGTTCGATGCTGTGCGCGTGTTTGCCGAGTGCCAAGATGCACGTGTTTGCGATTAACCAGGTCCAAGACGTGTTCGACAACCGGCTGTACACGGCCGAACACCTCATTTCGTCCTCGCGCTCGCCCAGTAGCCGCGATTTCAAGTCTTTGCTCGAGAAGGATGGCCCACCGACTTCCAATACATCCACGAACGGCGACCTCACGCAACTGCTGGGTCTGTACGAGTCCAGCGAGACACTCGATGAAGCGTATTACCGGCGTCACCGCTTCTCAAGCGTTCACATTGGCACGCTTGTGCTTTCCTCGGCACTGAATTCACAGCCGCGTGCGCGCGGCAGCGTCGACTGGACAGCCGACCACACGCCGCTGGTCTCAGTTGTTATGCCCGTGTACAACGCCGAGGCATACGTCGACGAGGCACTGCGCAGCGTGCTCCACCAGACCTACCCTCAGATGGAGATCATCGTGATCGACGACGCCAGTACAGACGACTCGTCCAAGATCATTGCTCAGCGCATGGCCGGCGACGCACGCGTGAAATACATTCGGAACGAAACCAACCTCGGGATCTCGGCATCGCTGAACAAGGGGTTCTCCATGGCGCAGGGTACGTTCGTGGCTCGCATGGACGCCGACGATATCTCGTTCCCGGACCGAATCCAGCGACAGATCCATTTCATGCTGGAGCACCCGTTCGTCGATATCCTCGGCACATCGATCCTCGTCGGCCGCGAGCATGAAGACGACGCGAATCCTTGCCACATCGAGACGGCTGTCTACCCGACCGGCCCTCTCGCGACGCGCTGGCAGCTTTTATTTGGCTGCTTCGTCGCGCATCCAACGGTGATGATGCATCGTCGCGTGCTCAACACGATCGTGGCGACCTCGAACGAGCTTTACTCGACGAGCCAACCCTCATGTGAAGACTACGACCTGTGGTTACGCTGCGCGTACGGCCACGAACTCACTATCATGAGTCTTGGCGACGTGCTGTTGTACCACCGGAAGCACGCGGGCAACACATGCTCAACACGTCGCAGTGAGCAGCTCCAGCAGACACATGCCACTGCGACCCAGTGGTTCCAGCATCTGCTTGGCAATGACATCGAAGTGGATGCATCCTCGATCCAGCCTTTGTTGGATCACGAAGGCGACTACACTATCGAACAGTTCCAGCGAGCGATCGCGCTGCTCAAACGGTTGGAGGACAAGTTTGTCACGCCGACCAAACGAGACATTTCCCGCACGAGCTCGCCGAGCATCAGCCCGCAAGAGCAGGCGTTGCGGCAAGACGAGTGGGCGGCCGAGCAGCAGTACGTGCACAACGACGCCGCGTCCAGACATGGCGAACTCGCGTTCCGCGCGATGCTCGTGGACCCGGGCGCTGGCGCCGCGCTGTGGAGCGCGTTCACGGAGGAGCACCCGGAGGTGAGTCGTGCAGCGTTTGAGAAGCTCGTGAAGCGCAAGAACTTGAGCGCTTGACTCTAGTTAGAACTAGAACACGCTGGGGAGCGGTTGCGGTGCTGAGCCCCGAGTAACGTACCGGTAGGGAGCCATGGATCGTCAACACCGCCTCCCGTCTCATGAAGAGATGGCTACCATGAGGGTATTTGCACCAAATTCAGTATGTCATGACTGGCACTATATTATGCCCTAGATAAACATGTTCCTTTAGGACACACGCCTGTTCTTTTAGGAAAGCGCGGGAATACGCCGCGTTGGTTTCCTTTCAAACCCCACACACCCGACAGAAAGAAACCGGAGAAGCAAGATGGAGATGGTCGTTCTCCGCGTCGACGGATCCGCCACGCGCGCGTACGTACAACCCGCGCGTTATGGTGCAGAAGCAGCGTCCGTCGGCGTGTGACCGGCAGGCGTCTGATCCGCCGCCGTCTTTGTTGGGGCCCCAACCAACAAAAGGGAAAGCGGCAGCCTATTTATTGCCGGCGCGCAGCGCGCTTCAACTGGTCGCCCGCCCTGCCCCACACGCGCGCCCGACATAGCCTGCGCGGTCAGGAGGCCCCGAGTGTCAAGGAAGCTATATCTGATAAGACGTATCTTCACAAAAATGGACGCAGGAGGCTCCGGCCCAGAGGCGGCTGGGCGCGTGTGTGTTCGTGGAGGAGCGCGACGAAGGAGAATCCCGCTGCCTCTTTCCGTCGACGCGACCCACAGCGGAAGCGCAGCGGTGGTGACAGAGGGGGAGGGAAGGAACAAGGAGGAAGGTTGTACAAGTACAGCCCCAGGCCGACCGAGAGAGAGTTCGAGAGGCACACGGGCGGGCGGCGCGCGCACTCGTGGAGTCAGCGCGTTGGGGAGGCGAGGAAGAGGAGTTTCCGGCGCGAGGTGAACAGCAGCGACGATGACGCGGCTGAGCCGGGTCGGGTGCGACACGTCCGTCTACTTTCCGTCGATCATGGCGAAGCCCGGCCTCGGCGCCGGTGTGGGCGGCGGCGAGGAATCGCGCAAGTTCACGCCTGTGCCCCCGCAGAAGGGCAAGCTCGGCAAAAAGGCGCCGGCGAACGACTACCGCATTCACTTGGAGCCACTGAAGCCGCTGAAGGGTCTCGCGCCCAGCTCATCGAGTGAACGACTCATCTCCAGTGACTCGCGTCGGTCCTTGACGTCGGGTCCTCTGGCTGAGTCGGTCACGGCCGGTACCACCGAAGGCGCCCAAGACAGCGGCGCTGATGGGGATGGGGAAGACGTTACGATCAAGACCAAGGGTGCTCAGCCGAAGCGCGATATGCAGAAAGAGCTAGGGTTCTATCGACAACTCGCGAACCTGCGGCTTCGCGATGTCGTGCGGTCGGAAGAGACGCTCTTGAAGACCATCGACGCGCTGCTTCTCTCAGCGGCAGACGCTCTTGGCGCGGATTGGGCAGTGCTCTATTCGCTTGATAGCCAGCTGCGCGTGCTTAATGTCACGGCGTGTACCAAGCCTGGCGTGGCAGGCTTCGAGGTGCCGCTGGACAAGTTTGCGATGGAGATGGTTGTGACCAGTGATGAGCCCATGGGGTCACCGCGACAGAATGCATCGATGTACGTCGAGGATCTGCAGGCGATATCATCCTACGACTGGGCTTCCGATGTAGACTCTCGCGCTGATGTTCGTACATGCAGCGCGCTCGCGAGCGTAATTGTTGACGAACAAGGAAGACCGATCTTCGTCGTTGAGGCGCGCAGTTTGCAGTCCATGGTTTTCCCGACATCCATTTTTGCTGCTGCGATGACCACACTCGAGAACATCGTGTACCAGTACGACTTGAGACAGCTGTTCAGCAAGACGAATGACGCTTACAATTTGCTGGATGAATTCCTCCAGAAAACCGTGCTCCCCTTATCGGTGATGACCGAGCATCAGCTGACGGCTGTGCCTTCGTGCTCCTCACTCCCGATCATGGCAGCATCTCGCAAGGTGGACGATTATCCCGCAGAGGATAGTGATGAAGACGAAGAAGTTGCCGCGGCGAACCGTGAAGAGCGGCGATGGTTAGTGTCACCTAACCTGACCCAGCTCGTCGAGAAATTGCTCGTCCAGTCCGAGTCCGAAGCTGTTTGTCTGCTCGACTTTCACCCGATAAAGAAGAAGTGTCGAGTTCTGGCGCACGGCCAATTCTCGAATGATCGAGGCACGGACGCAACTATCATTGACCTGCCTTCGGATGTGGTTGCTGCGCTACGAAGAATCGGCGAGACAACTGAAGATGCCAGTCCTGGTGCACCAGCGACATTCTTTCGCCGACTAGTCGAAAGCGTGGAGAGGGTGGATCCGCTGGATCTGACTGCACACCCTGAAGTTCCATCGCTTTTCAGCCCTCTCGCCCCCAAAACCGTCGTATTCTTGCCTTTGCCGCGCACGATGGCAGCATCTTACGCTGGATTACTTTTCGTGTCAAAGCACGAGCAACACAGTTACGATGTGGTGTCTCTCAAGCCTTTTCTGGCATCACTGGCACTTGCCGTTGTCTTGAAAAAGAAGAACGAAGATATGATCACGTCAACGACTCAGAAGAAAAAGCTCATCAATCTTTTCAACTCGCATTTCCAAGTCGAAAACGTCAACGACCCCTCTGCTCTTGTGAATATGATCTGTGAGATCGGCCAAGACATCTTCAACACCAAACGGGTCACATTGTACGTCGCCGATCCCATCAAGTCCGAACTCTGGTCTTTGAGTACCCTCGGAAGTGTGAACGGTATTCGAATTCCCTACGGCAAAGGTATTGCAGGTACAGTCGCCCATACCCAGCAAGCATTGATTGTTCGTAACCCGTACGAAGATCCACGTTTTGATCGGTCGTTCGATGTTAAGTTCGGTTTCAAGACGGAGTCACTGCTCACTTTTCCGATCATGGACAAGAACGGCCAAACACTAGGTGTGATCCAAGCGGTGAATTTGGTGCGCTTCATGGACACTGGCGCGCATCCGTTGATCAAGAAGTTTGACGAGAAGGTTCTTGACGTGTACAGCCACTTGGTTTCCCACGCTCTTCGCATCAACTCCTCGCTCATCATGTTTGCAAAAGTCCAGGCGGACTATTGGGCAAATCGCGTGGTGTTGGATATTCACGATGAAGAAGAGTCGAGCGCCAAGCATGACGTGGCAAGCGTGCATTCGTTGCTTGATATCTCGGGTTTTGATGAATCCAAGCGTGTACCGCGAAACAAGTGGAGCACATTCGCCTATGCTTGTTTGGCTCTCGGCAAGTTCTTGGGTAAGTGCTACTGGAAGCGACAACGTGACCTAGCCATCCAAGAACGTGTTGCGTCTTCCAAAGCGCCCGACGGTGGAGAGGATGAAGATCGAGAAAGGTCGCCAAGTCCCCAATCTGACATTGACGTTGAAGCTGCAGTCAGTGCGGCCAACGCTCGGATTCGAAGCAGGAAGTCTCTTGTGCGGGCCACGCGTACAAGCTCACTGGTGAACCGGTGGCGACGGATGACCATGAAATATGCTCCAACTGGAGACGAGCTACTCCGTGATGACTTTGATGCGTTGTCGAAGACGATGGATGAGTTGAGGCACTACTCGTTCTTGCTTTTCGAAGGGCTCTTACTTGTCACGACCTTTCGCATTGAGATTCAAGTGCTGCGCAACTTCATCAGCTCAATCACGTCTCGCTACAGAGATATCCCGTATCACAACTTCTATCATGGATTTGATGTCGCGCACTCCTCGTATCGTCTGATTCGAGGGACATCGATTCTCAACGTGATCAAGGAGTACGAGGCCCTCAGCATTATTGTT
Organism: Pythium rhizo-oryzae; assembly: GCA_027475725.1. Taxonomy (NCBI): domain Eukaryota; phylum Oomycota; class Peronosporomycetes; order Pythiales; family Pythiaceae; genus Pythium; species Pythium rhizo-oryzae. The sequence goes on along the minus strand of JAMFLL010001433.1, from coordinate 4,126 downwards.
GCCGGCCTGGGCCATGACGCAGACCACCCCGGGAACGACAACCAATTCGAGATTGAGTCCGGATCACCTTTGGCTCTGTGCTACAACGACGTCTCAGTTCTCGAAAATCACCACGCTGCCACAACATTCGCTGTTCTCAGGAGTACGTGCTTGCTCACCAATTTCTGATGCCTTGTGCGGTGCTGACTCAATATTGTTTGTACAGCTTCGGGATGCGACATCTTTCGTGATTTGAGCTCGAGCATGAGAGCATCAGTGCGCACAGGCGTGATCCGATGTATTCTAGCGACTGACATGAAGCACCACTCCAAGTTGATAGGGGAGCTGGCGTCTGTTAGCACAGTTGACGACTTTGAGAACGTGACCGATGGCCGCCAACTCATGCTGAACATGATCATTCACGGATCGGACCTCGGCAACGTCGCAAGGCCCCTCCCTCTCGCACGGAAGTGGGTGGATCTTGTGTGTGAGGAATTCACGATGCAAGCGAAGCGATCGGAAGAAGCCGGTATCGTAGTTCCACCGCACATCATCAACTTGGACGACGAGGTCGTGAAGTGTCGACTACAGGTCAACTTCATCGACTATTTGGTCGCTCCACTGTGGAACGCAATTGCTGGGATCCTGCCTGAGGCCAAGAGCTACGTCGACAACCTGCGTGCCAACCGCGACTACTTCTTTGAGCACGCAGGCCAAATGTCGGCTCGACGAGCCTCATCAATGCCTCATCACTGATACCCATGCACACCGCATCACTAAACATTTCCTGAAGGTACATCGCTTTACCTCTTTTATCAGTTCGTCCAGCCAGCAACACTCATCACGCATCATGTACCCCAGTATCAGTCAGTTCTTGCAGTCACTCCATGGTGCGATTATGCAGTGTTGAAGCCGAAAAAAAAGATCGGTTCGGCAGCAGATACAAGAGCGTATCCACTCAGGGGATGCTGATCAGGGTTGGAAGAGGTCGTTACCAAGGCGAGCCAAGCCTGAGCGGTGATCCAAGGATAGATGACGCGCATGGAACTCATCTTCACGTTCTTCCTCCTCACCTGAGTCGACTGCCTTCGCGTGGGGTACTTCATGCGATGTGAGAGGTACAAAGCACCGGTACGCGCTCGATTGACATGCTATTTTTGCTTCGTTTCAGAACACCCAATCAAAGACGCTTGACCGGTGACATCGAAAGCTACGCTATCATAAGAGCGATTGGGAGCGGTTAGACGCGATCGTAGCCGTATCTTGCAGCCTATTTCGACCTCGTTAGTCTCATGCAACTCCTCCTCGTGTCTGGTTCTGCAGATGCCCCTTGTCCTATGAGGGTGGTTCAAGGGAGCCTTTGATGATGACCATGCAGACATGCCTCTCGCTCAGCTCACCGTCGTCATTCATCTTGATCACTCTGGAATTTGAGCAACCCGTGCAACTCCTCCCGAGCAACTCCCCCCGAAGCGCCCCGCGCCTTCACCCAGCCTTCGTGCGACCCCTTTTCAAGACCAAGACACCATGATCTACGCCAAGAGCATTTTTAAAGCCATCATCGCGATCTCGACGGTCGCGACCGCTGCCCTCGGTGCTCCGTCTGCTCCGCGCGTGAACGAAGGTGCCAACCAGAACTTCGGTCAGCGTGGTCCTGGACATCGCGCCCTGCACACGGTTCTTGGAGCCGATGTGCAAGGCGGTGTCGAAGTCGGCTCGCCGTCGAACTACGGCGGTCGCAAGAAGAACGCCGCCAATGCTCTTCGCGGCGTCAACTCCCCGCGCCACGTGACGGACAAGTTCTCGACCTCGAGTCCGCGCAACGGAGTCCACGTGACGACTACGCCGTGCCCAAAGAGCCTGATGAATGCGGGTGGCGCTGCGTACCCCGTTCCGGCCCCTGTGAAGGTTGCCAACACGGACAAACAAGGCAAGAGCAACGCAAAGAAGACCGAAAACAAGAAAGACAAAAAGACGGACAACAAGCATGACAAAAACGGAGCGGAGCAGCGCGGTGCCTACGACAAGCCAGCTGGAACGCAAAAGCATGCTGCTAAGGCTACTCCGAAGCCCTGCGACAGCACCAAGACGCCTGCACCGAGTAAGAACGGTGGTGCGGGAGCCTACAAGCCTGGAACGACACCAGTGAGCCCCCGTGGATCCAGCCAGCCACCCGCCGGGACACCAGCAAACCCTGCCTACGGTGGAAACGCACCCTCGAGACCTCACAACCCTAGTAAACCCACAACTGGCAGCGGCAGCGGCAAGGGCCCCAACGGTGGCAACCCCGGCGCTGAGACGCCCGTCAAGGGCAACAGCGGCAGCGGCAGCGGCAAGGGTCCCAACGGTGGCAACCCCGGCGCTGAGACGCCCGTCAAGGGCAACAGCGGCAGCGGCAGCGGCAAGGGCCCCAACGGTGGCAACCCCGGCGCTGAGACCCCCGTCAAGAGCAACAGCGGCAGCGGCAGCGGCAAGGGCCCCAACGGTGGCAACCCCGGCGCTGAGACGCCCATCAAGGGCAACAGCGGCAGCGGCAGCGGCAAGGGCCCGCACGGTGGCAACACCGGCGCTGAGACGCCCGTCAAGGGCAACAGCGGCAGCGGCAGCGGCAAGGGCCCCTACGGTGGCAACCCGGGTGTTGAGACGCCCGTCAAGGGCAACAGCGGCAACGGCACCGGCAAGGGCCCCAACGGTGGTGTGACGACCCCGGCGACGGGTGGTGCTGGCGGCGCGTACGGCGGTGACAAGCCGAAGGGCGAAGACAAGCCGAAGGGCGGTGACAAGCCGAACTCGCAGACCCCGGCGACGGGTGGTGCTGGCGGCGCGTACGGCGGTGACAAGCCGAAGGGCGGAGACAAGCCGAAGGGCGGTGACAAGCCGAACTCGCAGACCCCGGCGACGGGTGGTGCTGGCGGCGCGTACGGCGGTGACAAGCCGAAGGGCGGAGACAA
>JAMFLL010001432.1:0-16096 GCA_027475725.1 Pythium rhizo-oryzae | reverse complement strand
CCGCCGACGTCGCCTTGCCGCGCCGCCATCATCTCGCCGCCTTGGTCTCGAACCGACGCGCGTCCCTCGTCTTGCGCGAGTCGAGGGACCCGCGTCACTTTAGTTAGCTCAGGTATGTCCGACTAAGTACGATTTTAGCTTTGAGCATGGATGGACCCCAATAGAATTGAGCATGGCGGGACGCATCACGGTGCGTGCGCCGCGCCACGGGGCAGTGCCTCTAACGCGGCGATTAACGGCGCTGTGTCATACATAGGTCACGGCTGAGGTCCTGGGCGTGGGCAGCGACGGCACGGAGCCATCGGTCGTGTTCGCGGTCCACCGCCGCGGCGTGTACAGCGCCGACCAGATGCTGCTCAAGCGGTACCTGTTCAACTGCGGCGAAGGCACGCAGCGGCTCTGCGGCGAGAACGGCGTCAAGCTCAACTCGCTCGACGCCATTTTCCTCACGCGGCTCGACGTGCGCGTACGTATTGTGATTGGTGTGGGGGGAACGACAATGAGCTTTACTAACTCGACGGTCGCATGTCCAGTCGGCGAGTGGGATTCCTGGGCTCGTGTTCGCGCTCGGCGGGCTGGGAGCGGCCCACCTGCGCGTACATGGCCCTGTGGGCACGCGAGAGAGATTAGGTGCGATGGGCAGCTTCGTGCGTCGCAGATATCCGAAGATTGAGTGCCTGGAGGTCGAGAGTGGCGAGCGCGGTCCTAAGTCGGTTGAGGACGACCAATCGGAGATCGAAGGACGCCACTGGACACCGGGTGAGCCACAGGAGGACGCCTACGCGCGGTTCATCGCCGTGCCGCTGGCTGGCGAATGCGGTAATGTGCCAACATGCTGGATTTGCGCGAAGTGTTCACCGCTGGAGGAGAAACCTGTGGCCGCTCCGACCGTCACTCAAGCGACTAGATGTGACGAGACTGGTACCCAGGATCCCGACCGAGGGTGGTTGCGGCGCTTTTACGAGTCAAAGGGGCTGCGCGAGAAGATTCCACACATGGACGCGATCTTGCGGCGGTACAGCGGCCGCATGGACGAGCTCAAGGCGCAGCTCATTAAAAAGTACGGCGACGGAGACAGCAGCGACGACTCGGACTCGTCTTCTTCTGAAAGCGAAGATAATGGGAGCAAGAGCGCGTTTGACGCTAGCGCCCCGCTAGATCGTGAGTGGCTAGATGCGTTTTACCAGCGGCACGAACCCGCGAAGGTTGCACGTGTGGATCAGATCCTCAGACAGTTTGCTGGGCGCGAAGATCAGCTCAAGGAGATGCTACTGAGCAAGTACAGGGAAGCTGACAAGCCCACGGATTCCGTTGGCCCGCCAGTGAAGAAGCAGAAAATTGGTGACGCTGAAGTTGTGACACCGCGAGATACCGAGGACAGCACGGTTGCTGAGTCAATTCCAGAGGTGCTTGTGGACGAAGAAACATGGCCCGGTGATGATGCACCGACAGAATCGCTCCCCTCGTCGAGCAAGTCGTCGTTGTGTTACATCCTCCAGTACGTTCCCCAACCTGCGTGGTGTCTCGTTTGGAAAGCCTATTTACTAAACGGTTAAGGTTCTTGACTGACGGTAGGTTTCGCGCGCCTCCGTTCCCGGTCGTGTGGATTGTGGACTGCCAGACGACACACCACATCGATTTGCTGTCGTCCCGAATGGCTGCTGTCGGTAACTGCAGCCATCGACCTGTGATGGTCGTCCACTTTTCATCCACGCAAGTGATGAGCCACTCCAAGTGCGTTCTGCTTGCTTGATATGGCGGCTCCGAATCGGAAATCTAACCATGAATGGGTGCTCTTGCGAGTAGGTATCAAAGCTGGATCAACACCGTGAAGGGCTCGAGTGAGAGCAGCACGATCGAGCATCTCGTATTTGACGGGCGTGTCCTGCGCAAGATGGCGGATGGCGTCTTCAGCTTTGCGTTCGTTGCATCCGCATGCAATTACCTGAAACACCATACAAGCGAGAGCCTTCCAGAGGCCTCGCGATGGGAGAGCCTGCAGCACGTTCTCACGTCCGAATCATCTGCACCGCTACCTCTTCAGTTGAGAATACGGAAACGACTCCAGGATGCCACGGTTGTTGCGAGTGTGGCCCAGGCAAAGCTTAAGTTTGCACTGGAAGATTTCGCCACCGCGGACTACTCACACACGGGATGGAAGTACATTATCGAGAAGAAATCTGTCGACTGCGAGGAAGAGGACGCTCCGCCCGCACCTCTGCCCAGCCCTTCGCCTCGTCATCATGAACAAGGTTGGCCCCGTACATTATCGATTCTTGGGACAGGCAGCGCAGCACCATCGAAGCTCCGAGCAAGCACCAGCATGTACCTCTCACTCAGTCCTGAGCCGGTAGACGGGTCGCTACCAGGCATGCTCATCGACTGCGGTGAAGGCGCGTTCGGCCAACTCCAGCGACAGTTCGACACTGACGCAGCGCTCATAGCGCGGCTTGCGGGTCTCAAGTGCATCTGGATCTCCCACCATCACGCCGATCACCAGTGTGGACTGCTTCGCGTGCTTGACGAATATGTCCGATTGACGTCAACGTGTTCGCGTGACAGCACGTTGCTCTATGTGGTCGCGCCACAAAGCGTGCTCGAGTACGCGCAGGCGTGGCTACCGACTCTTCCGCCTTATATCCGCCTCTTAACCTGTGCCGAGATGAACGAGCATCCGCAAGACCTCCATCATCACCTGAGCGACTTTATCCAGGATATACGTAACGTGCGAGTGTGGCACTGCCACGACGCCTATGGGCTCATTCTGCGTTTCCGCGACGGCGCCAAGCTCGTGTACTCGGGCGACACTAAGCCGTGCGACCAGCTCGTGCGCGCGGGCATGGACGCCTCGCTGCTCATCCACGAAGCGACGTTCGACGACTCGATGGCCGAGGACGCCGACAAGAAGAAGCACACGACTGTGGGGCAGGCCATCGGCGTCGCACGCCGCATGCGCGCCAAGCGGCTCGTGCTCACGCACTTTAGCCAGCGGTACCCGGCGCTGCCGCCGCCCATGAGCGCCGACGCCGTGGGCTCCACAGCGTCTCCGCTCGAGATCTCCTGCGCGTACGACGGCTTCTCGGTGGGCGTGTGATCAAATGGGAGACTTGACTCTTGGATCTCTTCGTTTTCTCCAGATGGCTACATGTTGGATGGTACCCATTCAAGGGCACATCCCTCTAGATCCTCGGGTGAGTAACTCGTACTTAGGTGGATGATTACAGTAGACTGGGTCATGTGCGTTTGTTCTTCGTTCTGGGACAGCCGGAACGACTCTTCGCCCACGCATTCAGGGGATTCGCATTCAGCGCAAGGGAAAATGACTGGGGGACGGGCGGAGCGGACGCCGTGGAGCGGAGCGGACGTGGGGCCGTGGTCGTGGTCGTGGTCAACCTTTCCCAGAGACCGCAGAACATTTGTCGCCGCGTTTTTTGTTCTCGGAGGCAGTGTTTGGTGAGTGGACCGCGAAACCAATGGTTCCAGTGGGAACTGTTCCCAAGGCCCGGAAGAGTGCGGTCTTTTGGAGAGAGATCTGGTGTGAGCTTCAAGTGGGCAGCGGACTCTGCATGAATACAGTGTGCACAGTGTAGCTCCATTCCGTGACCAATGCGTCACCAATTCCGAACGTACTGTTATAACATGGAATGTGTGATTTAGGCCCCGTGAGCGAGGTGTGTGGATATACGCTTGGGAATGCAATCGCACGCCTCTGATCCTAAGCCAGCGCGATCTATCTGTCACCACTGTCTTGAGCCTCGCTGGATTCGTTGGTGTTTAATACCACTGGCCATCACGAACAATGCGGGGCTGTCCCAGCTTTTTCTCCCTGGTCTCCGTCCTCCTGCTGGGACCACACAAAGTCCCAAGCAATTGCCCTCCAAACTCGTTATCTCAGTACAGACATCCTCATCTCTCCCACCCGTTACTGCTTCTTACAGGACACTAATCTAGGACACCCGTTCAACTCTCCGCGCATGTGTCATGTCGTTGTTGCACTGGTGGGCGGGCGACGAGCAGCTCCGCCTTTCACACTCGCCGCGGAGCGCGGCCCCCCTGCTGAGCCTGCTTGCTCGAGCCGCTTGCTGTCACAGATTCCCACACGCACGCGCAGCGCCACCGCCGCCGCCCAAACGCCTAACGGCCTAAACGCCCTCCCGCTTCCAAGTCGCCATGGGTACGAACGAGCAGCGCACGCCGCCGCAGTCGCCGCCGCTGCTGAGCGCGCTCCAGTCGGGCGAGAGCGACATCGCGCCCATCTACAAGTTCGTGCTCACGGGCGGCCCGTGCGCCGGCAAGACCACGTCGCTCGACCGCCTCTCCACGTTCTTCCGGTGCGTTGGCAGTGAATTCCGACGCGTTGGATGGACATGGCGGTCTAACGGAAAAAGTCTATCTATCTCTGTAGCGACCGCGGCTTCCGCGTGTACGTGGTGCCCGAGGCCTCGACGCTGCTGCAGACCGGCGGCGCGTTCTTTCTGGACCTGAAAGAGGAGGACATCCTCAACTTCCAGTGGCAGATCACGAACCTGCAGATGCAGATGGAGGACGCGTTCTACTCGCTCGCCCAGGACTCGGGCAAGCCCTGCGTGCTGCTGTGCGACCGCGGCACCATGGACGGCTCGGCCTACGTCACGCCCGAGCAGTGGGAGGAGCTCATGGCGCGCCACGACCTCGACACGGTCACGCTGCGCGACACGTGAGTAGGCTTGCTGAGTGGTGCGATTACTGGACGGCAAACTGACGGTGGGTGCTGTGACGACCGATAGGCGCTACATCGCCGTGTTCCACTTGGTCACGGCCGCCGAGGGCGCCGAGAAGTTTTACACGCTCGAGAACAACGGCATCCGCATCGAGTCGGTCGAGGAAGCGCGCGAGCTCGATGCGCGCACGTGCCGCTGCTGGATCGGCCACCCGAAGCTCTTTGTGTTTGGTGCGTTTTCATTCTGCAGAAAACTGCGTACTGGTGTTATTATATCGAGAGGACTGACTGGACGGTGCGCTTGGCTTGTAGACAACTCGACGGGCTTTGAGGGCAAGATGCAGCGCCTCGTGGACACGGCCGCGAGCCTATGCGGCATCCCGACGACCGAGAAGGCGTCGCGCAAGTTCCTGCTCAAGCTGCCGGCGTCGGGCGCGATCGATATCCCGATCCACCACGAGGATTTCGAGGTGGAGAAGGTCTACCTCACGCCCGAGACCGCCGGCACGAGCAAGGACTACTCGTTCGTGCGCTGCCGCTCGCAGTACGGCACCCCGGCGTACGGCATGACCACGGTGCGCTACCTGGCGACCGGTGACAAGTACGTTTCTGCGCATTTACGGCGCTGTCCGTGGCGAACGGACCGATGGCGTTGGTGCTAACGTGTGTGTTTGTTTCAATAGTGTCCACCTGAAGCGCGTTCTGAGCGCGCGCGAGTACATGTACGCCGTGCGCCACCGGGCAGACCCGAGCCGCTTCGTGATCAAGCAGCAGCGCATGTGCTTCCTCTACAAGAACCAGTCGTTCCAGATCCACTTGTACAAGGAGCCGCACACGATGGCCGGACTCGCGATCCTCCACGTGCAGGCCTCGACCGACGCCAACAACGTGCTGCGACTCGAGATGCCGTCGTTCCTCGAGATCGAGAAGGAGCTAGCCGAGACCGACGAAGTGTACTCGGCCTACAACGTGTCGCTCAAGGACCGCGCGGCGCCCGCCGAGGCGCTCTCGTGCGCGATGGACGAGCACTAAACGCCAGCTTTTTTTCGATCTGTACATAGTGGACGTAGTAGAACCTCCTTTTCCCTCATTGTCATTTCTTGCCCTTGGCGGGCTTGGCGTTCTTCTTCTCCTCAATGGCCTGCAGGTACAGCTTCTGCTGGGCCTCGATCTCCATGGCCACTCGCACGTCTTCCTCGGCCTGTAAGCGCGCGCGCTCCCAGTCCTCCTTCTCACGCTGCTCGGCGCGCTGCCTGGCGTTGGTCTCGTGCCACTCGGCGTCGGCGCGCCGCTTGGCCTCGCGCTGCTGCTGCTCGTGGATCTCCTCGGCGCTCTGCTTGATCTCGTAGCGCACGCGAGCGTGCTTCTCCTGCGCGTTGGCCTCGAGAAGCTGGTTCTTCTGTAGCTTGCAGGCGATCGCGCCAATGTCGCTTTGCGTGATCGAGTTGCTGCCAACCTCCAGCGCGATAAGTGCCGTGTTGCTCTCAAGCGCACGTGCCAAAGCGCGGCTCACGTCGAACGTCATTTGCGTGTTGAACAGATTGAGCGACGTGAGCGTGGTGTTCATGGCGATGGCGACCATGAACGTGTCGAACGCCACCATCGCAGCCGCTAGCGCGGCTTTGTCCGTGGCCGCATTCGAAGAGGCTGTCGCTGAACTAGCGGTGTTGGCCATGATCGGGTTCGACTCGAGGCTGAGCGACGTGAGGACGGCATTCGCCTGCAACGCCGCGCCCAAAGGTCCGAGCGTCTGGGACGTGAGCGCGTTAAAGCCCAGATTGAGCCCACGTAGGCGCTTGTTCTTGAGCAGCAGCTTGCCAACGGCCTCACCGATGATGTCGCCCAAGTGGTTGTTTGAGAGGTCGAGCGTGAGCACGTTCGTGTTGGTGCGCATCGCACGCAGCAGCGCGCAGCACGCGAGGGGCGAGATGCTGCGCACGACAAGATGCTTGGGCGCGGCGTTTGCTTGGATCTTGTAGGTAGTTAGAACAATTGGCAATAGAAGCTGAGCTGGAAGTCCATTCCACAACGCACCTGCCGGACGATCGACGAGGCGGCCTCATCGCGCGCCAGCGCAGCCGTCTCGAGCTGCTTCATGTCGTCCACGGCCGCCTCGTACTCTTGTTTGACTTTCTTGCGGTGGAGCCGCTTCAGGTACTCCTCGTACTCCCGCCGTCCGGCCTCATACTCTTCGTCGTACTTGACTTGGAGCGCGTGCACGCGCGTCGCGACGTCGCCCGCGGGGATCCCATACCGCGCAAACTGTCCACAAGCACCAGTGATGAACGTGAGCGTGGGCGCCTTGGAGAAATTCGGGAGCTCCACAGGTGCACCTCCGCTTGGAGCTCCTCGGGCGGGAGCTCGTTGGCGTTGCGCAGCACCGTCGGCGGCGGCGCGTCGGTGTCGGGCTCGTTCATGCTAAATCCTCTCTTCAAGATCGAGCGCACAAACACGTCTCTTCATTGCCCCTTGTTGAAGTTCCAGATTCTGGACTTGAAAGCATCTGTTTCGAGGAGCTCCTAATAGTACCTCGCTTCAGTGACGCTCTCACTAGAAAATGAATGCCATTTTCTGGAACTTTGTTGAGCTCATCAAAGTGACGATGCGCGAACAACACGCCGAATCCCTGGCACTTTGTGGTCCCCACGACTCCGCGAAAACTGAGAAGCTCACCAAGACCAAGTCGAAGATCAACAACATGACGCCGCCGTCTCCCGTAGCGCCGCTGGCCGCGCGGCTCTGGGCGCAGGCGCAGCACAAGGCCTTCCAGTGCCTCTACCACCCGTTCGTCGCGAGCCTCGCGCGCGGCTCGCTCGCGCGGAGCGACTTCCAGGCGTTCCTGCTGCAGGACGCCTACTTCCTCAACGCGTTCGCGCAGGCGTTCGCGTTCGCGGCGACCAAGACGCGCTCATCGCAGCACACGCTCGCGATCGTGCGCCGCATGGGCGGCATCGAGACTGAGCTGCGCACGCACTCGGCGTTCCTCGCCTCCTTCGGCATCGACGTGTTCGAGGTCACGGACGCGAGCGCCGCGCCGGCCACGCGCGCCTACGTCGACTTTTTGCTGACCACGGCCAAGCGCAGCGACTCGGTGGCCGAGATTCTCGCGGCCATGACGCCCTGCATGCGCCTCTACGCTTTCCTCGGCCAGCAGATCGCGTTGGCGGCCGAGCAGGTCCCGAACGACGGAAAGCGCGCGACGAACCCGTACCAGCGATGGATCGACTCGTACTCGCCCGCCGAGTTCAACGTACCGTCGTCTCTGCTTCCCAATACTCAATGCATGCATGTACTGACGCTATGCGGTGTGTTCCGACAGGCCGCTGCGGACGAGGCGGAGCAAGATCTGGACGAGCTCGCGGCGTTCGAGGGCGTGTCCTACGAGACGCTCCTGCCGCTGTACAACATGGCGATGGAGCTCGAGCTGCGGTTCTTTGAGCAATACTTCCCGGTCGAGCGCGCCGCCGCGAGCTTCCCGCCCGCGACACTTTCGTTCCCGATGCGTGTTCAAGTCCACGTCGACCCTGCCGATGTTCCGATTTCCCCGTGGGAAGGTATTGTACCCTGCTGATCCCGTTTTGTATTTATTTGCGTGTGGCGCCCACTTGGAAGAAAGGGAGAGAGTGGCTCTCGACGGGACGCTACGATGGCGGACATTTCCCGTGAGAGCCCCTCGCGCACTCTGTCTCACCGAGTTGGGCGCCTGTGTGTACTGTGTGCGTTGTCTTGTGGATCACGCGCAAAATGATTAACCAACGACATCAGCGAGGGGCGCCCTCTTGTCCGTGCCCGTTCACTGAGCGGGCCTCGAACAATGGCTGAGAAGTTTACCCTTTGAACCTGATCCAGTTAATACTGGCGGAGGGACTGCTGAGCGGGATCACTTATGTGTCCTGGTGTGTTTGTACTGCGCGTGTGCTTCTCGTCCCCGTGTGGCGATCGATGGCTCCTTCCAGCTCCAGCGAACGGCAGCCCCGTCGACAACAAGGATTTCGGTGAGCCTCATCTCTCCTCGGAACGTCCGAGGCTACACGCCAACGAGACGACTCACGACTGTGTACCAATAGACCTCCAGGCCGTCGCCGCGCTCGCTCCTGGCCAGTACGAAGTGTCGGTCTTCAAGACTAATGAAGCTCAGTTCGTCTTCACGATTTCGTCGGCATCTTCCACGGCATCCGGCTCAGAGCTGCCGTTGTATTCGACGTTGCTCGCGGAGACCGCCACGCCATCGTCGGTGGCGGTCGCGCAGAGCAAGGCCGAGTTACTTGCGTTCCTCCAGACGCTCTCGGCGCGCGGGTCGTTCGAAACTTACGCGCACCCTGCGGCCGCGTACTCGCGTCGTGTGGCGCGTGTGCTCACCATCGCCGGCTCGGACAGCGGCGGTGGCGCCGGCATTCAGGCCGACATGAAGGCCTGCACGAACCTCGGCGTGTTCTCGAGCTCGGCCCTGACCGCCGTGACCGTCCAGAACACGCGCGGCGTCCACGCGATCCACGCGGTGCCCGTCAACGGCATCGCCGACCAGATCACGTGCGTGCTCGACGACATTGGCGCGGACGTCGTCAAGGTAGCCCCATTCTGTCCTTCTCAGTACCCTCGACCTCATGGTCTCACGTTTCTCCTTTCTGTCGCGTCAGACCGGCATGCTCGCGACCGAAGAGATCATCGAGATGGTTGCGACCGTGCTCGAACCCCGTGCCGTGCCGCTCGTGGTGGACCCCGTGATGGTCGCGACCAGCGGCGACCGGCTCCTCAAAGAGGCCGCCCACGAGGTCATGGTCCAGAAGCTCTTCCCGCTCGCGACCATCATCACGCCCAACATCCCCGAGACCTCGGCGCTGGTACGTCTCGTCCGCTAGCACATTTACCTGGTTTGAGTCGAATCTGACGATTTATTTCGTGACCTGGGAACAAAGCTGAACGACCGCGTGATCGAGTCGATCGACGACATGAAGCAAGCGGCTCGTGACCTCGCGGCGTTCGGGCCGGCATTCGTGCTGGTCAAGGGTGGCCACTTGAAGAACCCGCCCGGCGGGCTGGTCCACGACGTGCTGCTGGACGTCCAGCGCGACGCGTTCCACGTGATCACGAACCCCAAGCTCGCGACGCGCAACACGCACGGCACGGGCTGCACGCTCGCGGCCGCGATCGCCGCGCAGTTTGCCAAGAGCGGCGACATGGTGCGCGCCGTGCGCAGCGCCATCGCGTACCTCCACGGCGTGCTGCTCGAGAGCCAGGCGCTCGCGATCGGCACGGGCGACAACGGCCCCATGCTCCACGTCGCGTAGCCTCGAGGAGCTGCAAGTGACCTAAGGTCCTCGAGAGGGGGAAACCCCGACATGTGAATAAACCACAACATCACAGAAGTCACATTCACACAGCTAGACCGTTCTAGTAGTCTTTGGGGTGCCACCAGCGGCGGGCCTTCTTCGTAGCGTCGTCTTGCACGACAAACCCGACCGCGTTGACGTAGCTTAGGCAGCAATAGTACTCGCCCTCGCCCTCCTCTTCCCCTTGGGCGTACGGGGATGCGTGCTTGGAGATCCAGGGACGCTCGTCGAACGGCGCGCGCTGCGTGCGTCCGATGAGTTTGACGCGCACAACGGTCGCCTCGCCGGTCCACACGGTCTTGGGCAGATCAAATTGGTGGAGCGCCATCTCGTTCCGCACCGCGTACGCCGGCGACTCGTAGAACGCGCGGAGCTCCTCGCCGTCGCGGTGGAGAAACGTGAACGACACGTGGCTGGGCGCGAAGCCCGGGTGGCCCTCCACCCAGTACGCTTGGTACGGCACGAGCTGGATCTGCGTCAAGAAGCAGTGCGGGCGCACGCTGAACTCGATACACGAGACTTCGTCGGGCGACTTCGAGCCGCTGCTCGACCAGAAGCACGGCACGTGGTACCCGCAGCCGCAGTGCAGCTGGCGCACGTACAGCGACGCCGTGTCGCGGTCCGTGGTCTTGCTCAGCAGCTTCTCCATCCAGAACCAGCAGCGCGACTTGAAGAGCAGCCACGTGGGCGGCACGGAAAAGTCGTTGGGCGAGTCACACGCGACGACGCCCGTGAGCAGCGCGTCGCTTGCGAAGCCGACGCGGCGCTGCCTCATGCAGTGCATGCGCTTCCACCGCGCCGCGCGGTCAACCGTCTCGTCAAAGCACACGAGCCGCTCGACGGTCGCGCGCTTCCAGAAGTCGCTCGCGCGTAGCGCATCCACACAGAACCGGCTCGTGAGCTCCAACGCGTGGAGCGACGCGTGGTCCAGCAGCGCGAGCACGGCTTCCACCACGTCCAGCGGCAGCACCTCGAACCAGCATTTGCCGGTGTACAGCGTCACGGAAGAGGAGGAGGGCGACGTGGACGTGCGGCTCGTTCTCGCGCTGGACGAGCGGCGTCGTCCGCGTCGGTGGTGTTGTTTCTGCGGCGGCGATGCTGGCGGTTCGACGCGGGCGGCGCTGTCGTGGCTGCCGCGCCACGACAGCTTGTTCTGACTCCACTGCTTCCACATGCCGATGCGCTCCGTTCGCGAGGAAGAGGTCTCGAGGTTGAATGCGCTGCAGGGAGCCGCCGCTTGGGATGCGGAGACCAAGGTCGCAAGGCCGCGGCACGCGTGCTGGTTCTTCAAACAGGAGCGGAGGGGGGGATGGGCCGCTTGCGGTGCTCCTCCTTTGTCGCGCTTCTTCAAGCAGACGTGGATTGGCTCTATATCATCCAATCAGCCATCTTTGGAGCTGCTCAATGGCCAATCATATCTCGTTTGGTATCAGTTCAAGGCAGAGTGATGGTCAGAACTCTCTCTTCTTTTTTTTTTCTTCTTCTTCATGTTTTCCTCCACGCTCGGTCATGGCGGAGTGAGCGACGCACGCACGCCGACGGCGCGGACGAAGCTGAGCGCCGTGTAGTAGTCGCCTTCGTTATCGGGCACGATGCCGCGCAGCTCGAACGGCTCGACTTGATGGCGCCCGAGCAGATTCAGACGGAGGATCGCGCCGTCGGGCAGCCACACGGGCGTCGGCAGCGCATACTCTTGCAGCTTCATCTGGTTCTCGAGACGGAACGGCGCAGATTCATATAGCAGTGCGCCGTGCTGCTTGTCGCCCATCGCCTGCGGCTTGGGGCGGCGGTAGATCGAAAAGGAGACCGCAATGGGTCCGTACGTCGGGTTGTGGGGGTGCCAAAACGTTCGGTAGGGCACGACCTGCAGTGCGCGCAGGAGGCTGCGCGCGTGGACCGTGTAGTCGATAAAGTCCACAGTGTTCTTGTCCAGCGACGGCGCGCTATGCAAACAGGCAGCAGTGTGTGTGAGAGAGCGTCATAGCAGCAGCCGTCAGTTTGAGAGTTGGTCGCCGTGAAAACGTACGAGCTCCAGTAGCAGGCTGGTCCGCGAAAGCAGCCGCATTCGAGTTGAGCGAGGCGTCCGAGGCTGCGGTGCACGCCGCCCTGCTGGATGTACGACCGCGTCGGGTCTACATTGGGAGGTAGTGTAGAGAGCGCACGCCAGCAGCGCGAGGGCGTGAGCGTGTTGGTGGGCGTCTCCACAGGACGATGCACCGTGGAGCAAGCTACAAAAATCCTCCGACCTCGTCAGTTCGAAGCGACCAACGTCGAGCAACCGCCAGGGTTAGACGAGTCATCCCACCTACAACGTCGTCCAGCAACTGCGTTTTGTCGTCGCACGGCTTGGCCAGCAAGCAGGCGAGCTGCTTCCAGCCGAGCGGGTGCGTCGGCGCGTGGTCCTCAGTGACGACTGCGGCTGCGCGCACGCGCCTCTGCCAGATATCTAAAATGAAAGGAGAATGGCGTCACGTCGACGCACGGTTTCCATGCATTCGTATGTGAGGAGGCACGCACCGGTCGTGGCGATGGTCGCTCGAAACGCCGGACACGCACGCTCGGCCGCGAGCATCTCCTCGTGGCGCAGGAAGGAGAACGCGCTCTCCAGCAGCACGGTCGGAAGCGTGTCCGCGCGCTGCATCGCGTCTTGCAGAAGATCTCGCGGGTCGTTCACGTTCACAGAGAGCCCAGTGTTCTGCTTTAGTGGGTTTGCACTCGTTCAAAGAGAAGGGGAACAAATCTAAATCATGAAGAGAAGCGAAGCGACGAGGTGGCTCAAGAGGGACGGGAAAAAAGAACAAACGAACTCATGCAGCAGTCTGAGAACCCAATCATAAGTGGACTTCAAAATGAATCATTTCTGACAATTTGGTGACTGAGACAAAGCTCAATGAAGCTCAATGGAGGAACACTACGCATTTACATTTGTTGTCGGGGAAGAGGGCGCCGCTCACGTGAGCGGAGCGTCGCCGAAGCCAACGGCGCCGACAAAGCTCAGCGTTGTGTAGAAGAACTGCGAGTCGTTCTCGAACGTGCCGTTCTGGTGCCGCCCGTGCATGTGGAGCCGCATGACGGCGCCGTTGGGGAGCCACACGGGCGCGGGCAGCACGCACTCGTGGCGCTTCATCTCGTTGCTCAGCGGGTACTCGGGCGTATGGTAGATCAATGTTCGCGCGTCCGAGTCTGTGGGCGCGTCGCTCGGGCAGTTGTAGAACGCAAGTGAGACCGTGACGGGGCCGTACGTCGGGCGACTTGGCTGCCAGAACGCGCAGTACGGGATGATCTCCACGCGGTCTACGCGGCTCCCTGGCTTGACCGTGTAGTCGATGAAATCCTCGGTTTTGCGGTCCTCCGATCCCGATCTGCCGAGGTCGCCAAACAAATACACATGGACAGCGTCAGTCGCTTCGTGGCGTGACCACGGCAAGAGATCGAAGTCGAGAATCGCGTACGTGCTCCAGTAGCAGGCCGCGCCTCCGTAGCAGCCACACTCCACCTGAGCGACTTGTTGCTGGTCCATCTGCGTGAGCTGCAGCAGCGCGCGCGTGAGCAGCGAGCTGGCGCGCCGCGACCGCGTGCTGATCGCATGCCAGCAGGGCGACGGCTTGAGCGTGTTCTGCGGCGACTCCTCCTCGCGGTCCATCGACGAGCAGTCTGTGCGTGGTAAAAGAGGACGGAACGCAGTTCCTAGTCAGTGCAAAGCCGATGCCGGGGAGCAACCGAAGAGAGCCTCGCACCACGTACCAACGACGCTCGTCAGCAGCGTCCGGTCGCTCTCCGTGGGGCGAGTAAGCATACACGCGAGTTCCCGCCAGCCTTGACGCTTATTCGGCGCGTCGGCGTCGCTCAGAATGAGTGCGCGGCTCACGAGATCCTCCCAAATGGCTACAGCGCACCATCCAGCACAGCGTTAGGACCGCGCCAGATCCACTCAGACACATCAAGCGAAGAGCGGAAACGCATGCGTACATGAAGAGGCTAGCGTCGCCGCGAGCGTGCAGCTCGTGCGCTCGACCGCGTGGAGATCGTCGTGGTCGAGGTACGCGAGCACAGCCTCGCGCAGCTCCGGCGGCAGCGTGTGGAGCCCCGCCATTGTGTCGAGTTGTTTGCAGTGGATGCCCGCTTTTCTCTTCTTCCTCGTTCAGGCTTAGGAAGCTCTTATTCACCAATCAGCGTGGTTTGTAGCTGCTCAGTAAGCCAATCATATCGCTTGGGATCAGCTTGTGAATGCGATGAGTGAGGCGCATGTGTAGAAACGTCAAGGGACGGAGTGCTTTACAGGATGGTGGTATTAGGAGAGGGGACGGTGTGGAACGGGCAGAGCGCGCGGCGCGTTCGACTGGCAAGACAGATCAGTGTACACGGAGAGGCGGCAGCCTTTAGTGGTACGCGTGCGGTTGCTCGGGCGCGTAGGAGGGCGTGGCGTTGGCGCCGACGGCGGCGATGTAGCTGACCGACGTGTAGTAGTTGGGCACGTGCTCTTCCTGGGGCACGAACTCGGGTAGGTCAAACGTCTCGGCCTGGTGGCGGCCGAGGAAATTGATTCGCAGCACCGCGCCGCTGGGCAGCCACACGTGCTTGGGCAGGTCGAACTCTTGGAGCTCCATCTCGTTCGCGAGCGGGAACTCGGGCGACTGATAGAGCAGCACCTCGTGCGGGTCTCCGTCCGCTGGGGTGTGGCGCGCGTAGATCGACGCCGACATGGCCATAGGCCCGTAGGTTGGGCTGTCCGGGTGCCAGAACGCGCGGTACGGGATGACCTGCAACCGGCTCACGGCGCTCATCGGGTGGACCGTGTACTCGATGAAGTCATGAATCAACTTGTCCGTCGACGGGGTCCTGCGTGAGACAGCAGACATCAGTAATTCAATTCACGTAGTCTCACAGGGATGGTAATTTACGTACGTGCTCCAGTAACAGGCGTCGCCGACGTCGCAGCCGCACTCGATCTGCGCGTTCTTCGCGAGGTTCGCGATCGCGACCTCGTCAGGCGCGTCGTCGGACGACGGCAGTCGCTCGAGCGACGCGCGCAGCGTCAGCCAGCAACGCGACGGCTGCAGCGTGTTAGTTGGTGCCTCCACGGGCCGGTCCACGGACGAGCAGGCTATGGGAGGAGGAGGGGGACGCGAACGAAAACGAGAACAGAACGACACAAGTTAGTACCCAGCGTACGCGTTGTTTGCAAGGACGCGGGTGCACGTACTCACAACGTCCGCGAGCACGCCAACACAGCGGTCGCGCGGGCGCGAGACCAGGCACACGAGGTCCTTCCAGCCCAGCGGGTCGGTCGGCGCCTCTTCTTCCATGAACACCACAGTGTGGCGCACAAGCTTCTCCCACAAACCTGCATAACGCGCGCACAAATACATCGAGAACCACGTGAGTGCCATGTCCAGTCCTCCAGTGAGCTCCTGCATCCACGTACTTTGCGTGCGCACCGTCGTGTAGAGCGCGCGGCAGACCTGCTCAATCGCGTGGAGCTCGTCGTGGCCGGCGAACGCGAGCACGCCCTCGAGCACGGCGCGCGGCAGCGAGTCCATGCCGGGCACGGCGGTCGCCTCCGCGATCACGGCGTGCTTGGCGCGCTTGCTGCCGACGCGTGCGTCGGTCTCGTCGTTGGTCCACATGCCTGTGCGCGCGCGAGTTGCAGTTGGGAACTGAGGCGCCGAGAGAGATGTGCCGGCCAGCCCAGGTTTTTTTTTTCGCTTCCCTCCCAAGAACAACAAAAAGCTGATGAGCTATAAAATGGACCATCACTCCCAATGCGATCAGGGTGCTGGAAAGTGGGAGAGAGGGAGATTGTCCTATTGTAGAGCCATTATACAATATCTGAGTTGGCGCGCGTCACAGTTGGCGCGAACTGGCGATGCGGCCGCCGATCACTGATTGGTTTGACGCACGCACGTCAGGGCTTTGTTGCCACCATTCTCGCTGGTGATCCGCGCGCCCCACAGATGCTGTTCGTGGCCCACACAATGCCACTGATCTCCAGAGGCACTTTGTACAACTGTGCTGGTACTGGGCGGTGAGACCTTGGCCTCTAAGGTCTCACCTCCAAGTTGGCGGG
>JAMFLL010001431.1:0-12279 GCA_027475725.1 Pythium rhizo-oryzae | reverse complement strand
ATGCTTCGGTTCGTTGCAGAGATGAAGATTTACCTTCGCGAGGCCGTGGAGCGCGAGCACGAACCGTTCAAGTCGCCAAGCGTCGAGTCTGCACGATCCATCGCGCTGGCCAAGTCGGAAAGCGGTTCTTTCCGGTTGGCACGGTCACAGGCGCCCAAGAAACGAAACGATGTTGCAACTTTGTCGGCGCCGCCTCCTTTGCGCGCTTACATGGTGGTGCCGTCTGCAGCCGAACGTACCAGCAGTCCCTGGGAGGAGATCATATGCCGCGAGATCTTTGCGATCTTCTGTCTCTTCGATGTGGATGACTCGGGCTGCGTATCGCGCGACGAGATGGCGAACCTGCTGCTCGCTCTCACCAACGATCTCGATGACGCGCAGCTCGGTCATCTCATGGATGATCTTGTCGGCGACGACCCCACATGTACAGAGATCACGTTTGAGGATTTCCTCAAGTGGTGCCGAGCCAACGTGTCCCAGTGTTCGCTCACCAAGGAGCGACTTGTGGGAGAAATCTTTCGCATGATCGACGTGGATAAGAGCGGATACATTACGGTCGATGAGTTCATCGTCGTATTCCAGACGCTCGGTCACACGCTCGACCACGACGACGTGCGCGAGCTGGTGTGCGAAATGGACCGCAACGCCGACGGTAAAATTGATCTGGAAGAATTCACACGCATGCTCCGCAAGCACGAGGTGTGAATCGAGAGCGAAATATACTTCTCCTTTGCGTTTGCACGACGAGCCTGCTCTCTATGACTGCCGCACAACCCCAGCGCATCGACGTGGCACCGGACGACGTCGTGTTCAAGGTCGAGGCGAGCATGATCGAGGTCTACAACGAGCACGTCAGAGGTGGGGTCGCTGCCACTGACGTGTGCTAAGGACACGTGACATTTTGGCGTTTGACGCACTGGATATCTGTGCTGCCATGGCAGACCTGTTGAATCCGTCCTCGGACAGCCTCAAGATCCGGGACAACCCGCGGCACGGGCCGTACCCGGAGGGGCTCACGCGCGACGCCGTGTCCACATACAACGAAATCAGCGCGCTTATGGACACGGGCATCCTCGCGCGCACGATCACGTCCACCAACATGAACGCCACGAGCTCGCGCGTGCACACGATCTTCCAGATCGTCGTTACCCAGTCGGAGCTCAACGCCGCGACCAACAAGGTCATGGACAAGGTCAGCCGCATCAACCTCATCGATTTTGCCGGCAGCGAGCGCGCCGCAAGCACGGTCGCCACGGGTGCGCGCCTGAAGGAGGGAGCCGCTAGGTAGGGGAAACGAGATACTCCGACCCCTGGGAATCACTTTAACGGACTTTCGAACTGGTAACACGGATCCTTTTGTAGTCGCTCTCGGCCCTGGGCAACTGTATCTCGGCGCTCGCGGATATCGCAAACGGCAAGAAGAAGATCCTCGTGCCCTACCGCAACTCCAACCTGGTGCGAGCGCGGTCGATAGGCCTCCAGTGCCACCCAGATTGGTTAACATATTTTGGTTGGTTGGTTGGACGCACTAGACTCACCTGCTCACGGAATCGCTCGGCAGCAACTCCAAGACCATCATGATCGCGGCGGCGCTGAGCCCCAAGAGCGTTAACTACTCGGAGCGTTGTCCAGTGCGACACTCCTCCCGCTCATGTGACTGACAGTGATCATTTTTCCGGTAGGAAACGCTGAGCACGCTGCGATATGCGGACCACGACCAGCAGATCAAGAACCAGGCGATCGTGAACGAAGACCCGAAGCAAATGCTCATACGCCAGGTACAGCGCTCTCCTCCGGTTGACTCACTGGTGTGCGGCTGATTTCTCTCTCCCTTTGTGTACGGCCAGATCAAGGAAGAGGTAGAGGCGCTGCGGCGTTCCATGATGGAGAATGGCATCGACCCGAGCCGGCCGCAGTAGCGGCGCCATCCTGGGCGGCGCCGTTGCGGCGGTGGGTTCCCCGTTCTTCCAGAGCGGGATCCGTAAAGGAGAAGGAGAAAGTGATGATCCGCGAGCAGCTGGAGGAGCACCAGCGGCTGCTCGAGGAGAGCGAGGTGCGTTGAGTTCGCTCACTTCTCCTTGCTTTTTCATCAGAAACCGTGGCAGGAGCGGCTCAAAGAGAGGAGCTGGCGCGCAAGCGCGAGGAGCAGCTCAAGGGCATCGGGCTCGCTACCGCGAGCTCGAAACCTCGAGGCCAATGCCATGATTGTACGTTGCTTTTTCCGTATTGATGGATCTAATCGCTGACTACGTGTTGACAGGAACCGCACTTGCTCAACCTGAACGAAGACCAGCTCATGTCCGAGAAGCTTTTGTACGTTTTGCAGCTTGGACTTCACAAGGTCGGCCCTGGCGACCCCCCCCCGATGGAGCGGAACATTGTGATCGGCGGGCTCGGCGTCCTCCCAGACCAGTGCACGATCACGCGCCAGGTCGAGACTCAGTCGTCGGAACAGGAGCAAGATGCGCAGGAGGAGCCATGTGACGCAGCGGCCGAAAGCGTCAAGACTACGCGAGAGGTGCTCACGATCCGCGGGCTCGAGGCGGCGCGGACCTGCGTCAACGGCGTGGCGCTCAAGCCGGGCGAGGCCGTCGCGCTGGCGCACTGCGATCGCCTCGTGCTGGGCAAGTCGAACGTGTTCCGCGTCGTGGTGCCGTCGGCGCGGCCGCGCGACGCCAGCGCCGAGGACGTTGCGCGCGAGTCGCAGGTCGACTGGCAGATCGCCGCCACGGAGCTTCACAACGCGCAGCTGCGCGTCAACACCGAGCTCGAGGCGCAGGCCGAGTGCGAGAAGCAGGCCATGGACGCGCGCGTCAAGCAGACGGCGGAGCTGTACGTTCTGAAGTGAGACGGTCTCCGCATATCCTAGATCTCCACTAACTCTCTCTTTTTTGGCCCAGCATGCTGGTGGAGCAGCGCGCGGTGGACGACATGCTGCGCAAGCAGAAGGAGGATTTGGACGTGCACGTGGCGCAGCTCTCGGCGGCCATGCGGCAGAAGGAGCTCGAGATCCAGCTCCAGGTGTAGTCCGAGGGCGAGCAGGAGGCCAAGCTCGCCGAGGAGCTGGCGCGCGCCGAGCTGGCGTTCGAGCGCAAGCAGGAGGAGCTCGTGCGCCGGCAGCGCGAGCTCGAGGCCTCGTTGCATCAATAAATGCGCGAGGTGCGCGTGCTGGTCCAACAAAAGGAGCGCGAGCGCCGAACGCGCGCGCTTCGACGATCTGCTGCTCCACGCACTACCGCTCGTGAATGACCAACTCGATCGCCGAGGAGCTACGCAGTCCGACGCAGTTTGCGATCAGGCTCATCACGGGCCGTGATGAGCCGGCCCAGCCGTGATTCACGGCTGGGCCGCCGCCGTCAGCGCTCTCACTCACTGGAGCCGTAAGCCCTGAGGATGAGGAAAGCGCTTTCGCGAGCGGCATCGCGGCCGAGCTGCGCGTGCAAGTGACATTCCGAGAGGCCGGCACGTTCCGCAGCGTCATGTGGGAAATTGACCAGCTCTTTTCGAGCATCTACGCCATGCGCGAGATCTACCAGATCCTCATCGAGCACAACCGCGTGGCCGACCCATCGCGGTGGCGCCACGTGGAGCCGCACCCGTTCCTCGACGCCGACCCGCGCCAGGAGCGCATCGGCACGGCGTTCGTGTTCCTCCACAACCTCGTGTACGGGCTCAAAGTGGCCGACGCGACGCCCATCTTCGACCACCTCGGCGTCGCGAGCGGTGCACTCAAGTGCGAGGTGGTGCCGAGCGAACTTTCGCTAGAGTGGCAGACGCTGCAGCACCGGCTCGTGGAGACGTGTCCGGACGACCTCGTGGTGCTCGCGTGCCCGACGCTCGAGGCGTTCGAGGGCGTCAAGCTGTGCATCCAGTTCGTGGGCGACGGTCTCCGCGGCATCGCCGGAGAGCTCTGCAAGGACGCGTTCGTGACACTCAAGTGGGCCTTCGGCGGCGCCGAGCGCGAGTTCACGTCGCCGCCGGCGTCCGTGACTCGACTTTGCCGCGGTCATCGAGTGCGCCACCACGCCCGCGCTCGTGGCGTATCTGACGAGCCACCCCGTGAAGGTCCACTTCTTCCGCATCGTGCCCAGTAGCGACCTCAACGAGGTCGCGTCCCTCGCGCTCAACACCACGGCGCTGGACGACGACGAGAATCCAGAGCTGGCGTCCAGATCCAGGAACGCGATCGCGTTCATCGACGTGGACGGCGCGCGGCGCGAGGGCCGGAGCAAGAAGAAGTCGATGCGGCGCCGGCAGCTCGCCGAGTCGGCGGCCGCGACGACCCAGGATCCGGCGGCGCAGTACCAGGAGCAGCTCGCGGTCAAGGAGAGAGCGCTCACCGAGAGCACGCAGGAGCTTGAGCTCAAGGTGGGCGAGGTCTAGCAGCTCCACGCGCAGCTGAGCGCGACCGGCGAGCGCTGCGAGGAGCTCGAGGAGATGGCGCGCACCAACAAGCTGTTGCAGGCCAAACTGGAGAAGCCGATTCTCAAGCAGGACGTGACCAAGCTGCTGAACAAGCGGTGGTGGACAACGGTGGTAGCGCCGGCGGAGCCAACGCTCCAAACGACGGGCTCCAAGACGGCGTCGCGGCTGATTGCGCTCGTGCGCGCGGCGTTCTTCGAGGACGAATCGGCTCTCATCAAATATACACCCGCTTTTTAATCTTGATCTGAGTATTATGATGCACATAGATGGGCCTATTTTCCACTGTGCGCAGGGAAAGCGGGTGCATCTTTGATGAGATGAACATGCCCGCGTTGAACGCAACACTGTCCAGATCATGCTATCTATTTGCCCGCCCCCGGAGCGAAGCGGAGGGTGGCGGTACGAAGCGTCTAGCGCAGGCGAGCGCCAGCGAGCGCGCGGGCGCGAGTCACCAAAAATAATCGTACCTACTGATTTAGGTTAACGGGTCTATACTTGATGAGAGCCGACGAATCGGCACCGCCTGAGGACACGGCATCTCCTGGGGACTGCATTCGCCTGTGTACATACACACACACACGACACACACAAACGCTTGCACATGGTAAAATCAGCGGATTTCTGTTCGACTAACGACATGTATTTCAAATGAGCTGTGGACCAACATCCCCGCTGTCCTGCTCGAAGAAGATGGCCTCGTAAAAGCCCCGGAAGGCCTCCATCTCGCACACACCTTGGGAGTATTTGACCAAATAACTGTCCTGACCAGCGTTGGTGAGCAGCTTGTTCACTTCGGTCTGGAGCGCCGGAATGAGCTTCGCGAGCGGCGGTGACGGCTTTTTCTGCTGCGCCGCACTACCGTCGGCAGGTGCGCGCGTCTCGTCCACGACTTCGAAGCGGTGCGTGACACCGTACACGACCTCGTTCAAGTCCTGGAACGCGTTGCCGCACAGGAAGCCCAGACTATGCTGCAGCGCGGGCCCGAAGAGCTCGCTCTCGAGAAGATCCCACAGATCGTTCAGCAGACTGATCACGTGCTCGCTCTGGCCGGGCTTCTTCTCCGGATAGATCAAAAACGACCGCCACAGCGCATGGACACCGCCGTCGTCGTCGCTTGCCAGGTGCTGCGGGGGCAGGATCGACAGGTAGAGCGACTGCAGCAGATCGTTCAACTCGTCGCGCTCGACCTTGAGCTTGCGGCTCACGTCCCACCTACGAGATATGGCAGTCAGACAGTTAGAGGCGGACAACCGGTATGACATCAGAACCATACAAGACGCACGATTGCAGCTGCTTGTTGGCCGAGACGACGCGCTCGACGTGCTCTTGGATGCGTGCGATGCCGTCGGTCAGAAAGTACTCGAGTCCGGACGCCAGGAACTCGTGCTGCGCCGCGACGGCGGCGTGCTGGTCGTCCTCGGGCCGGCTCACCAGCAGCGAGGACGATTCCTTCTCGCGATTCTTCTCGAACGTCCGCTTGCCGATGATCGCGAGCTGCGCGAACACGACCATGTGCCAGAGAGCGAACGCGAGCAACGCGGTGAAGTATCGCACGACGGCCGTGGTTTTGGCCTCCTCCCACAGCGCGTTCCGCGCTCGCTTGTCGCTCTTGTCGAGCGCCTTGAGCTGCTGCACGACGCGCTCGAGGTCCACGCGCGCGTACAGCGTCTTCTTGAGCCGCGGCAGGAAGCGCTGGATCGTCGCGTTGCTCTCCTCGGTCGTGCTCGCGAGCGCGAGCTGCAGGCGCTGGTGCTCGGCCATTTGGCGCTGCAGCTGCTGCGTGAACTGCTCGGCCGCGCCGACGAGACGCCGGTAGCCGTAGTAGGCGCCGCCCACGCACACGGTCGCGACGCCCGCGGACACCACGAGCGTGCGGTGGCGCCGCACGAAGCCGCAGACGCGCGCGGCCGCGTGCTCCAGGACCGACCACATTTTGGTCCCCTTCTCTGTCGTGTTGTTTCGTTGACACACGCTTTGCGGTTCCGAAAACACCAAGACATGGAAGAGGCCTTGTGTTTATATTCTACCAATCCGAGGCGTCTTACACTCAATACAGAGATATTATTCGCTAAATCAAATGCACTGGAAATTGTGAAATTATCTGGTACTAATCACTGGATTTAGGGTATCTCTTCACTGACGACTGCAGACGACCACAAGATGCATAACACTCCGCGTTCGAGGCGCTGAAGGAGCTCAAGTACCACAAAATTATGTCAGCTGAACGAGTTCTCAGTCTCAATCACTCGCGTGACCCACAGATCAAGCATATCTTCCGGTGCGTGCATACACCTGGGCTCAGTGCGTGCTGTCTTTGACACCCTTGTCAAAATCAGTATGTGTGAGTGGTCGAACAAACTGTCTGAGACTGTGCTGTTCGTTATTGTTTCTGATAGAGTTCTACCCTCGCTTCGTTTTCTCATCATCCAGGATCCCGAACTGTGTTGGCATGTGTGAGACTGTGAAACTTCGTGTGAGTGATGGGGGAAGTGTGTTCTTCCAGTCATTTCCCCTACCGTGAAAGACTGTGGCTCTGGCACATGTTTGCAAAACGAGTGGCCGGAAATCTTCCGCGGCTTCGCATCCTGAGAGTGAGAGAGTGTGCAGGAGGATGTCTGCGCCTGGGGTCAAACCACTCACTGTCGAAATCGCGATGAGTCGCCCACGCAAGTCGAACGCCGGAAAGAGCAAGCGGAAGGCTGCTGAGTCGTCAGAAACAGTGTGCGTGATTGGCCCACCGTTCGGTAAATACATATTTGCGTCGTGGAACGACTTCGATGACCACCTCGGCCTCTACCGTGACACGACGCATCTGCCGCTCAGGATCCGTACGAGCACGAGTGTCGCTCTACGAAACGCACGGAAGCAGCAGAACGCAGAAAACAAGATGGTCAATCAAGCACGCGGCTGCAAAGACAGCGATCGCCAAGGCGAAGGTGACGGAGATGAAGGAGCCGATGGTGAGCTTATCCCCGCCGAGTGGACGACCTACAACAAGACTATCGCCTGCTACAAGCCCGGATGCAAGTTCCAGGTGAGTGATCTTCTCACTTTTGCGGCATTGGTTGCGTCTCATGTTTGCAAATTTCGGCCTGTAGATTAACGCGCATGTCGCGCTTACGGGCGGCAACGAGTTCAAGGTGAAAGCAAGTGTGAAGTCTCACCATAATCACGAGCTGGAGATGCCGCTAACTATGGTAGTCGACGATACGAGTCGTGCGTATGACCAGATTGGTGACGTTGTGGCCAGTCTCATCGGCGACACGAGGGCAAGTGCCGTTGAGATCCTTCGATCGACAGCCGCAACTTTGGCGACGTTGGGACTAGCCAAGCATGCCACCACCAAGAATGAGCCGTCTAACGGCATCTCCACCGGCCGTGCTCAATTCACGGTAAAACATGAGATGGCGTGAAGACTTCCGCTCCACGGAACCTTTGTTTAAATACAGCGGCTGATTCCTACCAGTTACGGTTTTTCCGTCTTTCCGTTTTCTGTTTTCCGCTTCTCTATTTACATTGAGTGGTGGAGGAAACAATCATGGCCCGGGAAATTCATGGCGGTGAGCACGTTTACAGCGCTGTCGCACAGTGACCGGTGAATATGCTCTGATACTAGGAAGAAGACGGAATTCACAACACCGGCTGCTACCGTCTCCGACACTCTGACAGTCATCTGTAGGTGAGTCACCACTGCCTAGACTCATCAGAACAGTCCACGACAGTCCCGGACAGTCCAGCTGGGACTGTCCAATGACAATCTCTCGAGATGGGTCAACGACGTCGTCAACTCGATTAGGATCTAGGAGGACAATGCGCGCGGTTGTCCAGCGTGAGGACCCTGCTGACCCAGCTAACCCTACTGGTGGTGTACCGATTGAGTACCGGTATAAATCACAAGTCACAGATTGCGACGAGGTTTAGATCCCTGATGACCCCGTTATGGGCAGTGCCCAGTGCAGCGAGGTTGAACAACACGAGGGGGTGGTCAGGCTGGGGTTTTCGCTACCTCATCTCCACTTCTACTTTTATGGGAAACACACATATCGCTTCTGTTCCTTTTCTCTCTCATTTGCCTCTGTCATAAATCCCGATGCGAAACTATAATAACCCGCTATATATACCCCCCCCCCCCTTCTTCCAGCTCCGTCAATGAGAGCATGCAAACGTTTGCATAGCATGCCAGAGAGGCCGTGTGCCAAGATTGATTAGCATCCTATGCATCTCTGGGGTTGGCACGTCCATAAAGTGGTGTCTCGATACATATATTGGTCGAGTCGAGTCAGTCGGGTTTGGCGTTGGGAGGGGTTGTGTTTGACGGTCTTGCGCCGGCGGCTGCTGCGTCCACGACAGCGGTGCTCAAGCTGCTCCAGCCGTCCCAGAAGGGAAGCGCGTGCTGGATACAACTCCGGCATACCTGTTTCACCCCATTCTTTTTCGGAACGGCACGCGCATACCAGCGGCGCATGCTCGATTCCACGTGCTGCGTATCTTTCATCGATGTCGGCGTTCACAAAATCGCCTCCCTTGTCCGTCAACACAACTTGCAGTGGGACGTGAGACGCTCCTTCCACAACCTTAAGCACTCGGCACACAATCTTCTTCATGCTGCGGCCGACTTGGCGCTCCGCACAGTTGACGTAGCGCACCACGAGCGGGCTCACCGTCGCGGCGCCGTTGTCACGGAGTAATTGGATCGTCGAGCAGCACCCATGATCATGAGAATGGCGGTGTACCCGGTTCCGTTCTGCTTAGAGGAGGACATGAGATCCGCGTAGACTACTTGGTTCACAGCCGTCACCTTCGAATCACCCTTTTTCCTGCGTCGCTTGTGGTGCTGCTTGCCAAGGTCGCACGCATTGCACGTTCCATTAAATCTCCCCCTAACCATCATCCCGTGCACGAACCTTTGGTTCACCATGAACCTCAGATACTTCTCGCACGTGTGCCCAAGTCGCTCGTGACACATTTCGGGTGAGGTTCACCCGTCAGCTGTTGTAGCGAGGGCTTCAGGGACCACGGTCGTGCATCCAACTTGGCTATCCTCATCATAAACGTCGAGACCATGCGGGAGCAAAAACAAATCGCGTCGCTCAGCATCTCGAGAGGTTGGTTGAAACGACAACACGAATCCTACGGCGCTGCGCGCACACCAATTGTTCACGGTGTAACGGTCGTAGTAGTTTGGCCACCCAGGATGTGTGGAAGTGATTGAGCTACGTACACGAATTGATCATGGCTAACCGACTCGAGCATGTCTGTCAAGCCTGTGAGCGCGATAGCAAGATTGATTGTTTTGCGCCTCGGCTCGGTACTCCGTGTCCAAGCGATTGGCTACCAGCTTCGTGATTTCGTTTTCTTTGTGAAGAAGTTCAAAGCGGCTGCCCAGTTCAAGCATTTCCAACTTCATCAATCCTTGCGCGAGGCACCATCGGTTATCAGCGGCATTGAAGATGCTGGTTTGCGACCATTTCTGATCGTACCAAAGGTGATGTGATTCCGCTGATTTCGCAATGAGTTCGGCGTGTTGCAGCAAAAAAACAAAGTTTGTCGTTGCTCGTCCGTAGTTCCTGCATGTGCTGCTCGTACCTCACCAGATTCATCTCCAGAAATTCACACTCGGAATTTAGCTCACGAGCTTCCACAACGTAAAAAGTATTTCACAACTCGCGCGCCACAAGCGTCGATTGCACAGGTGACGTTGCACGCCTCGTTCTGCTGGTAACGGACTGTTTCGTGGCATCGCTGTTTGATGGCATCGCTGCACTCCGACGCAAGTCGCTCGCACTATGCGATGCGTTGATTTTCCGCGTCTGCTGCCTCCTTTGCGTGTGCGAGATCTGCATTATACTTGACCTGGTCCGCTCAGCGCCCTTGAATGCTTGTCTCGAGCTTCAGTCTTGTTTCCTTCAATTCATCGACGATTGTAGCTTGAATCGTGAGGGGATGTAACTTGGAGGTCAGTTCAGCGTTGTGTATGTTCAACTTGCAGGACTGGGCTTTGAACGTGCCCATTTGGCTTGTAACCTCCTCAATCGCTTTCATGGAAGCGCATTTCGTCCTTCAGTTGTCTGCATTTGTGCTGGGCCATCTCAGCCTCTTTTCTGGACTTGTGCGAACGCCTTTTCCAACCTGACGCGCTCCTCGGAATGCGTTCGTACCAGAGTAGCGCGCTCGCGAACAAGGGTATCACGCTCGCAAACAAGAGTATCACGTTCATGCGTCACTCGCTGGATTTCTTCAGCTGCATTCCTGGCAGTCTCGGCATGCGTTACGTTGTCTTCTAGAGATGTGGGCTTCTGCTCTTCGACACGCCTTAACTCTGTCTCCACCGCCTCACGGCCTCGCGGCGCTTTCGCGATAGGCTCCATTGATTTTGTTATAGCTCAACGCGGGCTGCTACTGCAACGTTTTGATCGTGCCTGGTCTCTATGATCTCCCGAAACCCGAAGCCCTCTCCTATCGTGTAACCATACGCTTTGGTCGTGAGTGAACCCACGCGCTCGCGTTGCCGCTGGGTGTCGTTGCTGTGCGGCCTGCAGGTAGGCTAGCGACGGCCATAGGAAACCTTCGTTGTTCAGCGAACGGAGTGTGTCCAGAATTTGGCTGTGCGCGCTTCGAGTCGCGATGCACCGGATCACTGCCCTTGCTGTGTCGGGTCGGCCGGCCTAGCGCGAAATCATGTCCGCCGACACGTTCTTCACACCCTCAATGTCTTCAATATCATAGAGGTACTCTAGAATGCGCACCGCCCACCGCAATACCTTTCCCCACACGTGCTTCTTGGTTTCGTTCGTTGGAGCAAACACATGTATCTGGCTTCGATGATTGCAGTGGGGGTGGAATCCTTTCAGTTGGAGGAGTAGATAGTGAACACGGATCACAAGACACTCGAATCGGTCTTGCTGCAGTCAACTTGCTCTCAACGACTGGCGACTGGCGTGTGGGCTTAGTGAGCTTAGTTTCTACCAGCCTCGCTTTCGTTGGATCCCGGGCGACACCAACATCGTCGCGGACGCGATATCTCAAAGCCCCTAGCTCGCTGAAGATTATCGGTTGAGTCACGTATCCATCAGCTCGCTTCTCGCGCAGCTCCAAGAGCAGCAAGCGACGGTGTCGACCGACGAAGCGCTCGTGGCGTACATGAGCCAACGCCCCTCGATCAAGGTGCAGTGCAAGCGACGCTATGCCGAATACCCTGTGTTCGGCCCGCTGGCCGCGTATCTTGGTCATGACGGGGCCACTGGCGCTCCACCCGTGGAGCTGAAGCTCGCCCTGCGCACGAACTGCGAACACTTCGCGCTTGATGACGGTCTGCTGTACTACGAGTCCGGTCCCGAGGAGCCCCGGTGCCTTTGTGTGCCCGGTGACACCGATTTGCGCAACCTTGTTCTGTTCGATCACCACGACACCGTCGCCCACGGTCATCCAGGATTGAAGACGCTGGCGGCCGTGCAGCGTCAGTTTTATAGGGTTTAGGGTAGAAGCTGGAATTTCTTGAGGAATGATATAGACAAGCGTGGTCATCGACCGTTGCCTTCGAGAGGTTGGAGGTGCTACGAAGGACGCTATGTGGTTGGCGTGAGCGTCAAGGTGAGCTCCAAGCGGCTGCGGTCAGCCCAGTGTAAAGAGTGTTGCAATGCTGGGCGCCACCGCAGACAATCAAATACAAACAGAATTTGCGTTCAACATAGCCACTTCGTTAGCGAGAGCACGACGCGACCGGGCATTATCTCGGTCTGCGATGTCAAGGTTCCCGGATTCGAGGAACACAAGCAGTCATGGTTGACGTTTCATCAACCGACACAACTTGGTGTCTGAGGTAACCCGTGTGGTAATGCGGTCGGCTAAAACTGG
>JAMFLL010001426.1:1428-12831 GCA_027475725.1 Pythium rhizo-oryzae | reverse complement strand
GAGGCCGAAGCGGCGTTTGTGGACGGCATCGACCGCGAGCGGCTGCGCGCGCACCTCCACGCGTACGCGAGCAAGCCGCACTCGGCCGGCACGAAGCAGGACTACGCGACGGCGCTGTACACCAAGCAGCAGCTCGAGTCGTTCGGCATCGCGGCCGAGATCATCCCGTACTACCCGCTGCTCTCCAAGCCCACGCGGCAGCGCGTGGCGATCACGGAGCCGCCGGCCCACGCGCGCGAGCTCAACTTGACCGAGGAGACCGTGCCCGGTGACGCCTGCACGACCAGCGAGGACGCGCTGCCGCCGTTCCTGGCGTTCGCCGCGACCGGGAACGTCTCGGCGCCCGTCGTGTACGCGCACTATGGACGCCAGAGCGACTTTGAGTGGCTCGAGGCCAACGGCGTGGACCTCAAGGGCAAGATCGCGCTCGTGCGCTACGGCATCAATATGCGCGGACTCAAGGTCATGCTCGCCGAGCGGTTCGGTATGGTCGCGACGCTGATCTACTCGGACCCAGCGGACGACGGCTTCCGGCTCGGCGCGACGTACCCGGACGGCCCGTGGCGCCCGGAGAACTCGTTCCAGCGCGGCTCGGCGCAGTACATGTCGCTGTACACGGGCGACCCGCTCACACCGGGCTTCCCGTCGACCAAGGATGCGCCGTACCTGAACGTGTCGGATCTTGAGGACGTGCCGCGCACGCCGGCGACCGTGCTCAGCTACGAGCAGGCCACGTTCATCTTCAAGTCACTCGGCGGCAAGAAGGCACCGGCGGACTGGCACGGCGGACTGGAGCTAGACGGTGGATACTTTATCGGCGATGACGGCGCCACACAGTTGAACGTGGACTTGGAGATCGACAACAGCATCGGCACGATCTGGGACGTCGTTGGGACGATCGAAGGCGCAGAGGAACCCGACCAACTCGTGATTCTGGGCCACCACCGTGACTCGTGGGTGTGTGGGGCGATCGACCCGTCTAGCGGCTCGTCGACGCTGTTGGAGATTGCGCGCGGGCTCAGTAAACTGCGCGAACAAGGGTGGCGTCCTCGCCGAACAATCAAGCTTGCGTCCTGGGACGGCGAAGAGTACAGCCTCACGGGCAGCACGGAGTACGCCGAGGAACATGCCAAGGAGTTGCTGGAGAACGCTGTTGCGTACATCAATGTTGACTCCGTGTCGGGGCCGTTTGTCGCTGCCGCAGGCACGCCGTCGATCGCCGAATTCCTCTACGAGACCGCCAAGAGCGTGCCAGCCAACAAATTTTACGGCAATGAGACCGAGACGACGCTGTACGAGCAGTGGGTCGCACAGCTGACCGCACAGCGTGCTGAGAACCCATCGATTGATAAGGGCACGCTCGCGCCAGAGCATCTGATCAAGTTTCTTGGCTCAGGCACGGATTTCACGGCGTTCTACCAGCACCTCGGTATCATTTCGGCTGATATCACGTTCACGATCTCACCCGTGCACAAGTATGGCGCGTATCACAGCTCCATGGACAGCCCGATACTGCTCGAGAAGTACCTCGACCCGCATTACACGACGCAGGCGACGACCGCCAAGTGGTGGGGCTTGCTTGCTATGCGTCTTGCCACGGAGCCACTAGTGCCATACGACTTTTCGACCTACGGCGTTGTCATGCACACCGACTTGTCCAACTTGGAAGCGCAGACGGAGGAACTGAATCTGGACGTCGACTATTCCCGTTTGCGCAAGGCAATTGACCACTTCATTGAGACTTCCAACGCCTTCCGCGCCGCAGCCACCGCGTTCAAGGCGAAGGATGGCGACAATGAGGCTGAAGCCAAACTGTTGAACGACAAGCTCGTGCATCTCGAGCGTAAGTTTTTGCTGGACGAAGGCCTTCAGCACCGCCCGTGGTACCGCCACGTGATCTTCGGTCCCGGCTTCTATGAAGGATACTCCGGCGCGGCGTTTCCGGGCATTTCCGATGGGATTGCGTTCCACGACGACGCGAAGACGATCCAGGCGCACGTCGAAGTCGTCGCCGGCATTGTAAAGCAAGCGGGTGACTTCCTGCAGCTTTAGGTCAACTCCAGAAATCAACTCTCACTCATGTGAATAATGTTTCAAAGTCATTTGGTTTGCTGATTACGTGGCCATGAAGCCGCCGTCCACGAGTAGGTTGGTGCCGTGGACGTAGCGCGTCTCGTCCGACACGAGGAAAAGCACAGCATTCGCCACATCCAGAGCCTTGCCGGCCTCTTCCGCGGGCACACGGTCGCTCGCGCTCGGCGGCACGCAATCGCGCTTGTCGGTCGAGTCGTCGATGTGGCCCGGCGCGACGGCATTGCAAACCACACCTTGGCTGGCATACTCGGCCGCGATCTGGCGCGTGAGCTGCACCACGACTGACTTGCTGACGCCAAACGTAAATGCGCCCTTGCGCGCGACCATCCCGCCGACGACGCTTGACACGTTGACAATGCGACCCCGGATCGCAGCGTTGTCCTGTGTGAGCAGCTGCTGCACGGCGCGCTTGCTGCTCAGGAACACGGCCTTGGCCGAAACGCCGAGCGCCGCGTCCCACGCGGCTTCGTCCACGTGTACGAACGCCTTCTGCTGGCCGTCGCGCTCTCCTGCCGGGACGCAGTTGACGACAAAGTCGATGCGGCCGTGGGCCTTGACGACGTCGCTGTACGACTTGTCCACAAACGCCCACGAGTGGAGGTCGCCCTCGACCAGCGTCGCCGCCGGCGCATCCTTGGGCAGCTCATCCACGATGCTCTTCTCCGCCGAGGCGCTGGCGGGCTTCTTGTTGTCCAACACGGTGAGCTTAGCACCCTCGCTCGCGAGCCGCACAGTGATGAAGCGCCCCAGCCCGGTGTTGCCGCCGACCACGACGCCCACGCGGTCCTTCAGTCGCCCGCCAGCCTTGGCACTCGTCTGCACACAACAGTATTAGTTTCTATCACAACATGAGGGCACATAGGGAGAGTCTCACACGTACCACGGAGGCCAGCGCCTTGGCGGCGCGCGCTGCGGTCTGCGCGTCGCTCTGCTTGAGTGCCTGCGCGATCTCCTGCGGCGTGAGCCCCTTCTTCTCGAGGAACGAGAGCCGCTCCGAGAGCGGCGTGGTCTGGACCTTGGGGTGCTGCAGGAAGCGTACGCCCTGCTGTACGAGCTCGTCGCGGATCGCCATCGTTTGCTATGGGGAGGTCGGGTTGCTTGCTGGGGGGAAGGGAAGGAGAAGTGATCTCGTGAGCGGTTCACGAAGAGCTCCAAACTCCTAGGTTCAAGACGCGTCAACAA
Organism: Pythium rhizo-oryzae; assembly: GCA_027475725.1. NCBI lineage: Eukaryota > Oomycota > Peronosporomycetes > Pythiales > Pythiaceae > Pythium > Pythium rhizo-oryzae. Next base: position 9,555 of record JAMFLL010001426.1, on the reverse strand, counting down.
TCTGGCGAGAGGGACGGAGAGTGACGGTAGTTTAGTCAACATACCTCTCTGATTGGTGGATATAGAGAAAAATTTACACCAATAGAAGTTGAATTATATGTTCTAGCCCACCAGAATCGGTCTTGAAGCAGTAGGTGCATGGCTTGTTCCTGTGAGATTAGATATCCCGGGCTGGGTGCGGCTTGACTTTTCTCATACTAGGTACCACACACCTCTATTAACGTATATATGTTGCGCAACAGACAGGGGAGGATGAGATCCCACTTCGAAAACGAGGAATAAATCAGGATCCTGCCGCCACCCAACTCAGTCTCTCTTCGCTGCGGACCTGCCTCGTGTGCGCGTGCCTGTTCTTTGGTCATTAGGCGATTTCCCTCGGCGCTACCAACCCCACCGAGACACAGAAGATGCCGGCCACCAACACGAGTGCGGACGCGCGGCAGCCGCTCGAGATCGTCGTGATCGCCGACCTCGACAAGCAGTCCAAGGACGGCGAGGGCTTCGTGTCGTTCCTGCAGCACGGCACGCTCACGCGGACGCGTGGCTCGTACGCGGTCGCGTGGGGCGACAAGCAGCCCGTGCAGGCGTCGGTCGGGGACCGCGAGGGCCGCGGCTTTGAGCTCAGCGAGCTCGCGTGGTTCCAGGGCAAGCTGCTCACGTTCGACGACCGCACGGGCGTCGTGTACGAGCTCATGGGCTTTACGGCTCCGCGCGGCCAGCTGCAGGTGACGCCACGGCACGTTATTACCGAGGGCGATGGTATCTCCACAGACACGAAAGGCCAGAAGCACGAGTGGGCGACGGTCAAAGACGGCGAGCTGTACATGGGCAGCAACGGTCTCACGTCCAAGAACAGCCACGGCGCGGTGAAGAGAGCAAACGAATGGGTCGCGGTGCTGGACGCAGAGAGTTGTGTGCGCCACGTGGACTGGGCGAGCCAGTACGCGCGCGTGCGCGAGGCGCTCGGTGTGCCTGACAGCGGGTACGTGAGCCACGAGGCCGTCGAGTGGAGCGGCGCGCACAACAAGTGGTTCCTGTTGCCGCGACGCGTGAGCAGTGAGCCGTTTGACCCGAAGCAGGACCCACACCGCGGGGCCACCAAGCTCATCATCGCCAGCGAGGACTTCCAGCAGATCAAGGTCGTCAACATCCGTAGCAAGTCGGGGACCCCAGAGCGCGGATTCTCATCGTTCAAGTTTGTCCCCAACACCGACGATCGCGTGATCATGGCCATCAAGAGCGTCGAGGTCGGCGAGACGCAGGACGCGTTCTTGACCGTATTTGATATTGACGGGAACGTGCTGCTGGAGGACACACAGCTGCCGGGCGGCCACAAGTACGAGGGTGTGGCGTTTGCGCAGGATTGGGCGAGCGCGGACGCGGACGAACTGGAGCGCTCGTCGGGGTGCTGCGTGCCATGGTTCTAGCGGCGACAGTGACACGCCGCAATTGGACTAAAGCAAGAGGAAGATACTGTAGCTTAGCCTAACGTACATACCACGTACGTTTATAATACGTAGTGATGTAGGAGTTTCCACGGGGCTGTGCCTTCCTACTAGGAAGGCACAGCGTGGAAACTCCTACAGGTACCGCACCCACTGCATCTTCACCAACGGAAGACAAACCCTACGCTGGCGCTGTGAATGTGAATCTTCAAGATGCACGTGGATGTGGTATGCATCGCTGTCGCCAGCACGGTTGCTTTGGGTTTCGATGGGTTTTTGATTCATTTTCGTTACGCGTGGCGATATTTTAGGTTCAAAAGTGAACCTACTAATCCCCCTGTCGCGCTGATGATGGATACATAGGGGTATGTATCCATGAGACGCATATCAAAGGGTGCTTACTAGAGAGAGAGAGAGAAAGAAAGACAGCGACGCTACTGTCTACATAGCGTCGAAGCGAATGGTGACTCTTCACTCAAGGCCGTGCATTTGCGATCCGTGAGGTGGAGTACGCCTCTGCCACTCTCAGTATTCAATTTGCAATCGACGACTCAAAACTCCTCCTTCTCCTTCTATCGACGTTATGAATCGCCTGCCTTCCATCCTCGCACTGTTGGCCCTCGTCGGGCTCGCCAACGCCGCGCAACCGCAACTCCGCGGTCTCCAAGCTCAGCAGACGCCAGCGCCAACGAACTCGCGGCCGTTCTTCCTGATTGCAGACTTGGACGCCAACTCCAAGGACGCCAATGCGACCAAGCTCTCGTTCGTCTCGTATCTTCAGCACGGCACGCTTGATATCTGGACCAACGCGAATGAAGCACGCTACGGCGTCCGCTGGGGTGAGAAACAGCGCGTGGCGTCGTCGATTAACGACGCAGGGCGCGGTTTTGAGCTAAGTGAGCTCGCCTGGTACCAGAACAAGCTGTTCACGATGGACGACCGCACGGGGATCTTGTTTGAGCTCGCGGGCTTTGAGAAGAACGCGACTCTCAAGGCGATTCCCGAGGACATTGTGATGGAGGGCAACGGGCGCTCGACCAAGGGCCAGAAGCACGAGTGGGCAACGGTCAAGGACAACGAGCTCTACTTGGGCAGCAACGGCATCGTCGTGACCGACGCGGACGGCAAGATCGACCGCGCGCGCGAGTGGGTCGCGGTGCTCAACGTCAACAACAACATCCATCACGTGAACTGGACCACCAACTACCAGCGAGTGCGCGAGGCACTGGGCGTGAGCGACCCCGGATACGTAAACCATGAAGCCGTCGAGTGGAGCGCCATCCACAAGAAGTGGTTCTTGCTGCCACGCCGTGTCAGCAAAGAGGCATTCAACGAGACGCTCGACGAGCGCCGCGGTGCCACCAAGCTCCTCGTGGCAAGCGAAGACTTCCAGCAAATTGACGTCGTGGAGCTCCGCGGCAAGTCCACCGCGGCCCCGGAGCGTGGGTTCTCGTCGTTGAAGTTTGTGAAGGATACGAACGACAGCGTGGTCGTCGCGGTCAAGAGCGTCGAGCTCAACGGCACACAGGATTCGTTCCTCACGGTGTTCGACATTCGCGGCAACGTGCTACTCGAAGACGTCGAAATCCCGGGCAAGAGCAAGTTCGAAGGACTCGCTTTTGCGTCCGCTTGATCTTGTGAGACCACAGTAGCGTGCCGCTGTGTCTCGTTCGGTGTCTCTGTCCAAAAGCTTTCGTATCGAGTGGCAATTTGTACCAACCGCTGCTGATGGAGCCACCAAGAGACTGACAGAGAGAGCGAGTCAAGTCGATGGGGGCTAGCACGCACGAATCGCCATATGCACGACCAGGTTGGATTTACGCACGGACAATGTTGCACGAAAAACCGAAACAAACTTGAATGTCTTAACCGCGCGTTCTTGATCAAAGCTCAAAACCGGTCTCCACATATTGTAAACCGTGGCATGTGTGGGCAGGTCGAGAGCCATGCACAGTCGTTGCCATTGTGAAGAATCGTCCTCAAGTGAGGAAGTGCGCCGCCGGGGCCTCGAGCACTGCGCAGACGCTGACAGCCTGTGTCTGAATCGAGACCGACAACCTGAAGGCTGTGGAGCTCCAGTAACAGCGCCAGCGAAATCCCCTCAAACCGCTCGATGATGGCACGCTCACTTCCTCGAAGTCGAGGCAACACAGATTCTGAAGAGAGGCGAACGTGTCTTCATGCTGAAGCCGAACCCCGTTAGCTGCAAAGACCTCGAGTGTCGGCGTGGCACGCGCGAGTATTGCCACGTCTAGTGGTGGTATCTGGTTGAACCAACGGTTCGTGTTCATCATGACACAAACGAGACGGCGGAAGCGACTGAAGTCGTTGAGCAAGGCCCACCCACGATCCGAGAGGATGGCCGGGCCGTAACTAGAGCGAGTTAGATCGATCTCGATGGTCTCGACTCGCGTGTGCATGCCAACAGCGATGAGGAGATTCAGTTGCGACGGGAAGGCGAGCGTGACCTGCGTCGGGAGGGGACGTGATGCTGCAAGTGCGCGCTCGCATGCTGCCAGAAGTGTAGCGCACGCCCGAGGGTCCATTGGAAACCGCAAGCGGAGATGGTGTCGATAGTCGACCTCATAGAACGGGGAGTCGGAGTGGCGTTCGAAGGCGAGCACGGCGTGACTTAGATCGCGTGGCGAGAGCCACGAGGCTACCTTCGCGGCCATGTCCGCGGGCAGCGACGTCAACGACGCAGACATTGACGAGCACGCGCGTTTTGATACCAAACGAGGTTTCTTCGGATAAAATGGGAGGAGTGAGGACACAAACATCCCCTGTTGAGCGGAGCGACAGGACCCATCACTCGCTCTCTTGAACCTGCGAAAGCGCCGTTCGCTTCTTCCAACTGGAGAACCGCGGAGGACACGACGTGAGCAAATCGGAGAGAGCAGCCGCTGGCATCGCGTAGCGCGATGGAGTCATCGCCGCTGCTCCTCAACGCCTAGCGACCCCACCTCATCTGCAGACCTCTTCATCGCAATCTCGAGACTCGTGTGAGAAGCGTTCGCGCGGCCAGGGATTCTTGACTGCATCGTGAGAACGGGGAGTGAGGCCGTGGAGAAGAACGACTGGCCAAAACTAAAGATCATATATTGACCAATCCCAGAGGAATGTATCCATTTCAACTTGAAGAAGAGCAGCGGTGATGTATTTTCGTAAGTAATATTCTGTGTTTTATTCGACCGTTATATTCGTCGTAAACTACATCACGTGACGGTGGCTTGGTCACGCCGACCGTGATGCCTAATCAGACTCGCTGATTGAACACAATCACAATGGTGGCCGGCCACGCAGCCGCGCGGATCCCAAAGACGATCCGCAGCGGCCGGGCCACACGCGCTGCGGCCGTCCACACGCACTGCGGCCACACTTCACTTGCGGATTTCGCTGTCTTGTGGCGAGAGGAACACCAGGAGAATGCCCATGACCACCATGCAGCGTGCTACGGATGACAGCGCCGCGTACGGCACGTTCCACGGCCGCGAGGCCGCCCCGACCGCCGGCGCCCCGTCGACCTCTCGCGGCCGCGTGTGGCTGCGCGCGCTGGGCGTGGCCGGCGCGCTCGCCGTGGCCGCCAGCGTCGCGCTGTCGACCTCGTCCGCACCGGCACTGCCCGCGGCCACACTCTCGGCCGCTGCATCCGCACCGGCGGCCACGGTCGACTTTGAGAAGGTGTTCGTGGACGGCGTGGACCGCGACAAGCTCAAGGAGTATCTCCACGCGTACGCGAGCAAACCGCACCCCGTGGGCACCACGCAGGACCACGCGACGGCGCTGTACACCAAGCGCATGTTCGAGTCGTTCGGCATCGCGGCCGAGATCAAGGAGTACTACACGCTGCTGTCGACGCCGCGGCGCGCGGCGCGCGTGGCCATCACGGCGCCGGCCGCGCACGCGCGCGCGCTCAACCTGACCGAGGCCGCGGTCGCGGGCGACGCGTGCACGACCAGCGAGGACGCGACGCCGCCGTACCTGGCGTACTCGCGCTCGGGCAACCTCACGGCGCCCGTGGTGTACGTCAACTACGGCCGCCCGGAGGACTTTGACTGGCTCGTGGCGCAGGGCGTGGCGCTCGAGGGCAAGATCGCGCTCGCGCGCTACGGCGGCAACTACCGCGGGCTCAAGGTGCTCATGGCCGAGCAGCACGGCATGGCCGGCACGCTCATCTACTCGGACCCGCAGGACGACGGCTACGGCGTGGGCGAGCCGTACCCGAACGGCCCGTGGCGCCCCAAGGACTCGTTCCAGCGCGGCTCGATCGAGAACCCGTCGCTGTACAGCGGCGACCCGCTCACGCCCGGGTACGCGGCGCTCAAGGACGTCAAGCGGATCCCGCTGGACGAGGCCAACGTGCCGCACACGCTCGCGACCGTGCTCAGCTACGAGCAGGCCACGTACATCCTCCAGTCGCTGCGAGGCAAGAAGGCACCGGCGGCGTGGCAGGGTGGCCTTGAGCTCCAGGACGGCTACTACGTGGGCGACGACGCCGCGACCGAAGTCCACATGGACATCGACGTCGACACGAGCGTCGGGCCCATCTGGGACGTCATCGGCACGATCGAGGGATCCGAGGAGCCGGACCAGTACGTGCTGATCGGCAACCACCGCGACGCGTGGGTCTGCGGCGCGATCGATCCGTCCAGCGGCTCGTCTACGATGCTCGAGATCGCGCGCGGCTACGGCGAGCTGCTGCGCCAGGGCTGGCGCCCGCGCCGCACGATCAAGCTGGCGTCGTGGGACGGCGAGGAGCTGAGTCTGCTGGGCAGCACCGAGTACGCGGAAGATAACAAGGAGGAGCTGCTCAAGAAGGCCGTGGTGTACATCAACGTGGACCTTGTCTACGGCTCGATGGTCTCCGCGAGCAGCACGCCCTCGATCGCAAAGTTCATGTACGAGACCGCCAAGGCCATTCCGGCGAACCACTTCGTGGGCAATGAGACCGAGTCATCGCTGTATGAGCAGTGGGTCAAGCAGTATGACGTCGCGCGCGCCGCGTTCCCGGACATGGACAAGCTCACGCTCGCGCCAGAGCACCTGATCCAGTTCCTCGGCGCCGGCAGCGACTACACGGTCTTCTACGTGCACCTCGGTATCACGTCGGCCGACATTTCGTTCCGGTTCACCAAGGGCGCGTCGTACGGAACGTATCACAGCACGATGGACTCGCCCATGTACCTCGAGACCGCGGCGGACCCGCACTACACGACGCAGGCCACGGCGGCCAAGTGGTGGGGCCTCCTGACGCTCAAGTTTGCGACGCTCCCGGTGGTGCCGTTCGACTTTTCCACGTACGGCATCGCGATGCAGAAGGACTTGTCCAACCTGGAGGAGCAGACCAAGGCGCTGAAGCTCGACCTCGACTACGCGGGACTCCGCGAGTCGATCGAGCACTTTGTGGGCAGGGCGACCAACTTTACGGTGCTCGCGTACGAGTTCGCGGCCAAGTACGCGAACGGCGAGATCAACGTCAAGCACACGGACGCGCTCAACGACAAGTTGATCCGCCTCGAGCGTCAGTTCCTCGCCGAAGACGGGCTTCCGCACCGCCCGTGGTTCCGTCATGTTATTTTCGCGCCAGGCTTCTACGAGGGCTATGCTGGGGCCGCGTTCCCCGGCATTGCCGATGGAATTCTGTTCAAGGACAACGCCACGACCATGCAGGCTCACATCGAAAACGTCTCCAAGATCGTGCGTAACGCCGGCGACTTTTTGACGATCGAGTAATGCCGCCGCCGTGCGTTGGACTCCATGAGCCGAGCCGTACCCAGGCAAACACCACGGTCCGAACAGAAGCTGGAAACATGAACGCGGAGGATTCGCGTCCGCAAGGTGGCTCCGCTGTGTGCGCTGAGCGGAGTGAACGAAATAATGAGATTGACAGAGACAATCTGACATAAACGAAGCAAACGATGCTCCCCTTAGAGGTAACTTCCTCCTTTGCCTTCTCCTTCTCACGACGGTCGCTTGATTGAAGCTCAACAACATGGCTACAGTCTGGACCTTGGCTCGTTGGTGCAACCGGAACGGAAAGGTGCCAATATCCTTCGGGAACTCATATCCTCTCACAAATCGAACGTCGAATGAATCTAGTCAGCATCATATGCACTCTTACAACTAATTTACCTTCCCAATTGTGGTTTGATTCTGTGGATCCAGTGAGAACCGCGAGTGGGTCCCATGGATTGCGCGGGCCACCGACCGCTTCCCTGTGAGGCTGTGGAAAGAAGTCGCTGGCGTGTGGTGGCGAGGATTCCTCATTCGGGAACTCCCTCGGCGTGGGGAACGAGCGATGGCGAGTGGCAGCGGCGGAATCAACATGGACGAAGGGAATGAGGACCATTCCCCCGTCACGAAAGCTGAGTTCGAACGGTTCAAGGACACGCTCAAGACGGAGCTCAAGACGGAACTACTCACGACTATTTGATACCACGGTCGTAGTAATCGACGCGCGAAAGCACTTCGATCAGTTTTTCTCACCGGACACAGAGACGATCTCGTGGGAGATTAGGATACTACTGGCACGTACGGAGGTAATCACTCGTACAAAACAATGGATTCAGCTAGGAACGTGCAATATGTGCATGTGCCATCACGCTACAATCGGACAGGTCTCGAGCCACAAGCAGTCAACACCGTCATGGAGAATCGTTCTGAGATGGGGCAACGCTCCACC
>JAMFLL010001425.1:0-16178 GCA_027475725.1 Pythium rhizo-oryzae | reverse complement strand
CGGGGGGGGGGGGGGGGCGGGGCAGCGGCGTGGAGGTGGCCCTGCACTGCTGCTTGGAGGCCCCGTCCGTTTGGTTTAGACGTTCGGCCAGCGGCGCGTGGCGGCTTCTTTCTGCGGACGTGTGTGTGAAAGCGAGAGAGTGTGTGAGAGAGAGAGAGAGCGACAGGGTCACATGGACCCACACTCCGCTTTTACCCGTGTTATATGATGTTGTACCCGCTTTGTGGACTACTACCTCTATAATGTGATGCTTCAACCTGCGCTATGTGATGACCCAGGTGATGTCATCGCAGGTTGGGATGATGGTTTCCCGCGTCTCTTGGGCGTGATCAGATAGATCACAAGCGACGCCTCGGCATGGATGCCATGCCAATGCCCACGGGTGACGGAGTGATGAGGAGCGAGTGGTGAGGTATCTTCAGTTTTCAAAAAACATACAGCACGAATACGCCAACGTTGTCGGTGGATGGCTTTCCCCGTCTCCTCCCCGTCTACCATACTCGTGGCACTACTTCTTGGCCTTCTTCTTGCTCTTGCCACTATCTTCGTCCTCGTCGCTGGACGCGCCGTCACGCGGCACGTCCGCCCATCCACCCGGCGGCAAGTTCTCGGGCTTCATGGCGTGGCGCTTAATGTACTTGTTGATTGAAAACATCGTCACCGTGTCTCGCTGGAATGCTCGCTTCATGGTGTCATCCAGCAGGATCGTGCGCTTGTCGGACGGGTCCTGCAGGTTGTGGGCGCGGATGTACTCCCAGATCTGCTTCACGATCTGCGGGCGCGCGAGGCGGTCGGAGCCGACCACAACGGCGAGTTCGGGCGATATTGCCAGCTCGGCGTTGAACGGATTCTTCTTCGGCTTCTTCTCGGCACCTTCATCGTCGTCTGCCGTGGACGCAGCCTTCTTCTTCTTCTTGGATGCGGCGGCCTTCTTTTTCGTGGCCTTGTCTGCTTCGTCCTCATCGCTCGACACGCCATCGCGGTGGATATCCGCCCAACCGCCAGGGGGTAACTCCTCCGGTTTCCGTACGTGGCGCTTCACAAACTTGTTTACGGAAAACATCGTGACCGAGTCGCGCTGGAAGACATTCCGCAGACGCTCGTCCAGGATAATCACGCGTTTGTTGTTGGGGTCTTGCAGGTCGTGCTCGCGAATGTACTCCCACAGCGCCTTGACAATCTGCGGGCGCGCCATCATATCGGCGCCGCACACATCGGCGAGCTCGGGCGAGAGCGAGAGTTTCATGTTGAACGCGCTCGAGCCGCCGTTCCCGGCCGCGCTGGCGCCATCGGCACCTCGTTTCCTCTTGGGCGCCGCGGCCTTCTTCTTGGGCGCGGGCGTCTTGGCCTTGCTGGGCTTCTTGGCCTTGCTAGGTGACGGCCGACGGCCCGTGTCCTCGTCCTCGTCGTCGTCGTTGTCCTCCTCGTCGTCGGCGTCGCTGGGCTCCGGTTCGTCGTCGTCGCCCTCCTCCTCGGCCTGCTGCTGCTCCTCGATTATCCGGAGGATGCACTCGTTGATCTTGTCCTTGAAGTGCGAGAGGTCCATGTGGAACTGCGCCTCGAGCTGCTTGCGGATCATGCGGCGCGAGAGCTGCTCGAGGTCGGCGCCGTGGAGGATGCCGCGGATCGCGCCGTTGAGCTGGTCCTCGTCCACATGGGGCGTCGCGACGAGGTGCTCGGCCGGGAGGTTGAACTCGAGGTTGAGACCGTGGTCGCTGTCGTTCATCGCACTCAGTGGGGGGACGCCGAGAGGGGCCGACTCAACCGCGCGCGCGCTGGTCGCCTTCTCGTGTTTGGCGACTTGGGGGAGAAAACACCGCGCCCACGCCCACTGCTGCAGCGCGTGCAAGTGGATGTGTGCGGGGGAGTGTGTAAAACCTCAAGAAAAGAAAAAACCTAAGGTTTTGGGAAACGAACTGACATGGGGTTACAAGGACCAAAACCGGATCAGGAGAGCACAAATCTGAGAATACGCCGACCAAAGAAACACAAAAACAACAACCAAAAATGCGCGCCAAGAAAACAAAATGGACGCCCCGACGACAGGACGCCACGTCGCGGACGCCCGCGGTGATGCGGCTTTCACACAAACTCGTCTTGGCTCCCGATCGACTGACGAGACTCGCGCTCGCTCGTTGATATCGTGAGGTTGCTCCAGTCGCTGCGCGTGCTGGACATGAACGAGCAGTCCCCGAGGATCGCGGTCGACACCGCCGAGTACACGGAGCCGTTGGAGTACCGACGGGGGTGGCGCTCGGACGCGCGCTCGTCTTCACCGTCGCTGCTGCTCTCGTCACAGTCAAGTTCGTTGCTGTCGTTCTCGTCCGAGTCAAAGTCGTCGGCTCCGTCTGTGGATGTCGGCGAGAAGGCCCCGGAGTCGCCGCCTCCGGCGTATAAAGTCGGGCTGTCTTGAGACCGCAAGAACGTGCGGTGGTGCTGGTCGAAGATGGCCTGGACACTTGCATCCGTGTCCGAGCTACTCCAGTTTGACAGCGCATTCACTTCGTCGTCGAACGAGACGTGCGGGGAGGAACTTCCATCGGACTCGAAGCGCAAGGTTTCCCTCGAGCGCATCGCCTCGACGACGTTCGCGTGGAACGACTCGATGTTGGCCTGCTGCTCTTCCTGGATCGGCTGGGATCTCGCTGTCCGGTTGGAGTTGGATCCTGTCGAGCGGTCGCCCACAGTGGAGACGTTGAGTAAGTCCACGGTGCTCGTGGCACGACTGCTGACGTGCGGGTCGGACTGCATCCGCTCTTGCTGCCGGCCCATGAAAGTGTCGACACTGAGATGAGGGGATGACAAACTTGGCGAAGACGCGTACCAGTCGTACTCGAGCTCGCCGCTGCCAGTTTTGTTGTGCATACTCATAGTGCCATCGTGCGATACGCGCCGCTTGGGGAATCTCGTGTCTTTCCAAAGAAGCGCAACGATGACGCATGCGACAGCAGCGATGCCCCCGACGAAGACAATAAGTGGCCAGGTCTTCTCGGGTCGTTGGATCGCTGACTCGATGGCTTGGGGCGTCTGCGGTCGAGGCGATTGCGTGGTGGAGTCGGGCGGTGGCGTTGGTGCAATGGATCCTCGCACGGACATGGACGGAGACGGAGAGGTCTTCGTGCTGGATGGAGTGGACGTCGGCATCTGTTGAGCGGTGGAAGTCGTTGGTTCGACTCGCGCTTCTTTGGGCGCGGCAGTCGTGGGAGGCGAAGTGTTCAACTTGTTGCCAGCTTGGGAGACGTTCGGGCGTGTTGTCACGACGGAGCTATTCGAGTGTGTGGCTGGAGAAGATTCTGTCGGCGGACCTGTGGGCGTTGAGGCGGGGAACTGCGGCGTCGGTGTTGGAGCCTCCGACGGATGCGGGTCCGCTCCGTTGGGGCGGATCGTCTCGGGGCCTCCGATAATCGGCACTGGTGCTTCGATGTCGTGGCTGTCGGCGGGTCGAACGACTCCCGGGTCGAACGAGGAAGCATCGTAGAGAGCCGCATCCGCCGCGTTCTCTTCCACTCGCATGGGCCGCGTGGGCCTTGGGGTACGCCTGGTCGACACTGCAAACGCCATGTCAATCCTTGCGCCCACGTACACTCGGCAGCACACGTCGTACCTGTCTGTGGCGCGGTCGCATGAGGCGTCAGAAGCAGCAGCAGCGCCACAAGAGCGCCAGCCGCGCGTGTCGCCATATTTCCGCCGGGAGTGTTGCGTTTGTTTCCCGTGTGGATCGTGCGGCAAAATATGTTGTGGCCACGGCAAGTGGACGAGCGCGGCCGGTGCTGAACGGCGTCCGCACTGACCGGTGGTCAGAGGCCGGCCGCTCGTCTTACCGGTTTGCGCGCCAAGGGTCATTGTTGGAAGAAGCCAGCGGTCGTCTGGGTGCGTCGTGTGGACAGCATCCACGAGTGCGACTCAGCGGCTGGGTCGCCAGTCTGCGTGGCCACGTTTTTGACTCGCAGGATCCAGATCCAGTGACCTGTAGCAGGTCAGGCAGCTCTTGCGAGGGTCACTCCAGTGAGGTTTAGCACGAGCATTCCTTCCGTCCAGCGTCCAGAGCCAGCGTACCGCTGCTCGAGTCATCCAAGGATCACGTGTGGTCCGTTAGTCGCAGTCGCCTGACGCGGTGGTTGCGGTCGGAATGGCGGCCCGCGCCTCACACTTTGCGACCGGATGTGTCTGTCATCACGATGCGTCTCCTTTTCCGGACCCGACGTCCAGAGCGGCGGCACGAAGATCTCGACTGACTGCTGGTGGCGTTGGTGTGGACGCGTGTGCAACACTGGACCGCCGAGAACGTGTGCCATCACTCTGGATTCTGGATGTGGGTGCGTTGAAGTTGGACAGGTCTATCCCACGAAATCTCAGATTCCACCCACCGTGTTTTGACTCGCAGACAAAACTTCCCGCGTCAATCAGACGACAGACAGTCAGCCAAGAGTGACCCTTCGCGCGATTCATCATCCGCGCCAATTTTAGTCCCACGTGTGCCGACTGCAGGAATAACGGAAACGCGGGAGAATGTCATTGGAACGCGGGGCGACACGCTCGAGACAGCGCGCGTCGTGCCTGCTAAAGCGCGCCGTTCGTTGGCCACCATCGTGGACAAGTGTGGAGGGACCCAATCGTGCCCGCCCGGCCTTGCCCTGTGCCTCTGACTGTGACCCGCGTCAAACCCCCATGCGCACCGCGCGCGCCGGCGTCTAACCTCCCAACTGCCCCCATCCATCCGACCGATCGATCCTCCACCTAACCAGCTCGCAGCCGCAGTCTAACCTGCTCGGACTAACCACCACCGCCCCCATGACGACCGCGGCGCTCCCCGTGCGGCCGCCGCCGACGACGACGACCATGAGCTACTCGAGTGATGAGATGGTCGTGCTTCAGCTGCTGGAGGAGATCCACCACCTGATCCTCCCGAGCACCAGCGGCGTGGCGCCCTCGGCGCTGCGGCTCCAGGCCGCGGCCAAGCTCTACCTGGACACGCGCGACGCCTTCGAGACCATCGAGCGCAACGTCGAGGGCACGCAGCACGACCGCCCCAAGCTGCTGCGCAAGCTCAGCAAGCGCCGCAGCGTCGGCGGCACGCCGCGCGACTCGCTCGTGCTGGGGGCGCCACCCACCACGGCGCGCGATGGTCTTGGCAGCCCGGACAGCGCCGCGTCGGCGCGCAGCCAGGTCGAGGCCGCGTACGCGAGCGGCTCACTGTCGGCGCGGTCCGAGGCGGCGGCGTCGCCGCGGCGCGCGAGCATCTCGGAGAACAGCGAGCTGGTGGCGGACACCGCACCGCTGAGCGACGTGATCATCGACCGCATCCAGGACATGTTTCGCCATTTGGGCGAGAAGCTGAGCCGCCCGATTCTGGACGAGCTGCGCCACCGCAACGTGCCGATCCAGACCGCGCTCCACTACGTGCGGTTCTTGCCGGCGGACTCGCAGTGGACCGCGTACATGGAGAAGCGCGACGAGGAGGTGCGGCTCGCGTACAACCCGCAAAAGCTCTCGAGCGAGACGCTGCTGCAGCAGCTCAAGCGCAACGCCGAGTTCATCAAGGAGCAGATCCGCAAGGACGTCAACACGGTGTGCCTCTTCTCGGCCGACGGCACGCTCTCGACCATCTTTGGCGACGACATCAACACGGACGCGGCTGTGGTCTCGGAGAAGTTCGAGGTGCTCATCCGCGACGTGTACGCCAAGTACCTCTTCGCGATCATCGACACGAAGATGGACCAGCTTATGCGTGTGTCGGATCAGTGGCAGCAGGACATGGCCGTCATGGGCGCCTCCCCCGTCACGGCCGACGCGCCGCACGCACAGCTCTACGTGCGCTCGCGCAAATTCCGCTCCAAGATCCCCATCTTTCCGCACGCGATCACAGCCGTGGACGAGCGCGCAAACGTGGCCGTGCTGCCGCCGGCGCCGCCCGGCCACCAGGTGCGCGTGCTGGTCGCGGACCTCAACCACCTCGGCGTCTGGTGGCAGAAGACTATCCTCGCCGCGACCGACCGCGACGTCACGACCGTCCACACGGACGACAGCCGTGGGCTCGCAGGTGTGAACGCCTCGCTCGACGGCCAGATCTTCGTGCCACTCGTGTACGACACCAGCGCCGACTTTCTGCGGCGTTATGCGCGCAACGGCGGGCTCGCCAAGTGGCAGGGCCACCGCCTGCTCGTCAACAACAATAAGGATTCGCTCTGGGTCGAGGTCACGGTCGCCGAGGTCGAGGACAACAAGCGCTGCAAGCTGCAGCTGAAGAAATCGATCGAGAAGTCGCCCGACACGCTCGCGTGGCAGCAGCTGCTCGCGTCGCAGGACTGGATCCAGGTCAAGGACCTGCGCCTGTGCATCGTGCCGCTGAACCCGAGCTTCCGGATACACATGGGGCTCAAATTCCGCACGATGATCGACGTGTTCCAGTCGCTCGTGACCGAGATCAGCTCCATCTTCCCCAATGAGGACCTCGAGCACCGCGTGGGCAAGTCGCTGTGGCAGGCCATGGAGCCGTCTATCAGCCGCGGCGAGCACGTGTTCGCGCGGTATTTTCGGTCCGTACTCAACCAGGAGCTGCAGCCGCGGCGCCCGGCAGGTGCCGCGACCACGACCGAGCGGTCCTCGTCGATCGTCATGGCCTCAGCCTCGGTGCGGAATCTCGTCGCCGCGCTGGAGCACTCGGCGCTCGCGAACAGTTCTGGTTCGATGAGTGGGCCGTCTCCGGGTGCGTCGCCCCACCCTCACCTTCAGGCCCAGCCGCGGCGGCTGTCGCTCAGCGCCGCGAGCACCACGAATCTGCTCGGGCGGTCGGTCGAGAACGCGTTCTTCGACGACAAGGGCGCGTACCACCATCAGCTCGTGTTAGCCGACGTGCCGCTGCGCATCAACGCCGTCGGGCACAAGATGTCGCCGTTCGAGAAGCTCGCGCACCACCTTCTCGAAGAGAAGGAGATGATCGGCGCGTGCATCCAGAACAATAACATCGCGCTCGGCCGCGCGTTCGCGCAGGTGCTCCAGGAGAAGCTGCTGCGGCTCACCAAGCAGATTCAGACGCGGCTCGAGCAGGACGAGACGAGCGCGCTCGAGGTCGTGATCGCCGAGTACGCCACGGCCTGTCGGTTCCTGTACACGTGGCACATTGTGCGGTACGAACTCGACACCGTGGGCCAGCAGCGCCGCAACAAGCGCGACCACGCGAACGGCATCCACGCCGAGTGGGTTGACCGCAGCTTCCAGCGCATGGAGGCGCTCGTGGCCACCATGATCCAGCTCCAGCTGCAGTACCTCCAGCGCGTGTTCTTCCACGAGTTCTCGAGCCACACGCTGCTGGGCGTGTGTGAGCAGGACTGGCGCGCGAGCAAACCCTGGTTCTCCAACTCCCGGTGTACGTACGCCGTTCAGTTCGTGCTCTTCCGCATGCAGACCGTGTTCGAGAGCGTGATCCTCCGGCTGCTCGTGCAGTACGAGCGCTCGCTGTGCGTCCACGAGAAGATGCACGAGATGGCGTCGTGGCTCGTCGTGGACCTCGTGGCCTGCGTGGCCTCGCTGTACGAGACCATGGTCGTATCGCGCGCGCGCCTGGCGCAGTGGAAGATCGACATCCTGTACTTCGTCGTGGGCGTCCACAAGCTGCTGCGGCTGCTCGAGAAGATGCTCGCACCCAAGACTACGCACGCCCAGCAGAACGGCCGGGGCTGCAAAAAGCGTACGATCCGATCTTCTTGCACTTTTTTTTTTGCGTTTCTTGTTGACATGGATGCTCACGCTACGTATGGTTGCGCTCGCTAGCGACGGTCGAGATCCGGGAGGTCTGCCTGCGGCTGCTAGCGTGTCTCGCTGTGCGCAACGGACCTGCGGACGCTGTGGCCGATGAAGTCGTCGCGAAAGTCGAGTCCCATTCGACCACGGCGCACCACGTGGACGCGATCACCGAGTTCGAAGTGCACGTGACGGCGATCCGCGCGGCGGTGGACGCCAACAATGCCACCTCAATCGGCGGGATTCTAGACGAGGTGGGTACTGAAAGAGGACTGACGGCCGATGCTTCCATCCTACACAGGTCTAATGCGTTTACGTATCTGCTTTTCCAGGAGGAGGTTTCCACGTGGAGCTGCCATAACGTGTTCGGGAGCCTGGATCTCAATCATCTCGCAGACGTGGAGCTCAATGTGGGTCCTCAATGCACCTAAGGCCTGTTCATTTGGAGAAAGGGGTCTCACGTGTGATGTCTCATGAACAGTGGACGTCCCTGATCGCGCGATCGAGTCTCAGCCCGGAGGCGCTGCTCGCGAGCTTGCGGCATCGCCACGAGCTCGGCGAGTGGCAGCACCCGCCGCTCACGGACGACCAGCGCAAGGCACGCACTCGTCTCCAAGAGGTACGTTTGATTGCAGTGTTATCTCCAGACTCAACCGTTCGGTGTGTGGTACTGATCTGTCGTTTGGTATTCAAGTGTGTGGACCAAATAGACTATCGCGTCCGGCTCCTTCAAGAGCAGGCGAATCCACGGGCACCAAGCGAGCCACCACTGCGCGATAGCAAGTCGCCGTCCAGAGTGGGCACGCCGTCCAGAACGGGCAGTCCTTCGCGCGCCACCACGCCCGACTCGCAGTTGGCAACGTTCCGGCGGTCCTCCCCATCCTTGCAAGGACCCGCTGTGAACGGTCCTGAGGAGCAGCCGCAGCTGCTGCCGAACAACCCCTCGCCAGAGGACAGGCCCGAGCCGTCACTACCCGCCCCGCGGCCAGCGTCCGCGTCCCCGTCACCAGGCAAGCACGCGCCAAGTGACGCCGCGATCATCGCTGCACTCGTGCCGGCTCCACCGGACGCGCTACCAAGCCACAGCGAGACGGTTGCGCCTGCCTCCAGCTCCCCACAGGTGTCATTATAGCTAGACGTGTTGGACTCGTACCCCCGCCCCACGTTCTCCCCTGCCCCCTCCGTATAAATAAAAGCACCGCGACAAGACCGCCCGATTTGCCTGCCACCATCGCCGTCAAGATTGGAAGCCGAGGTGCTCCGGAAATATCCTCTCCATTGCGCAAGATTGAAGACTAGCGATCCATCGCCGGGGCGCTCAACCAATACGCCGTCGCCGTCGAGAGAACTCGCGTATCCAGCGACCCGCCTGAGCTTTCGCTCTATTTAGTTCCACGAGCCTGCGCGCCATCGACCTGCGATGCCACGCCGTCCAGTCTCGTTTCATTCTTCCTCCACGCGCCGAGAACGGCGTGAGTGAGCGGCGAGGCAGCGAGCAGTCTCTGCCGCGGCCACGATGGCGCCACCGCCACGCAACGTGGCCGGTTTGAGGCTGGTGCTGTTCGTGGTGCTCCTCGTGGCGGCACCGCGATGCGTTGCCTCGCAGTGGCGTCGCAAGTGGGAGTACATCCCGCCGAACCCGCGTGCGTCGCTCTCCAGCGAGCAGTCCCAGCCGCTCAAGCGCGCGGCCCACTCGCTCGTGGTGCACCAGGACGCGCTCTACGTGTTTGGCGGCATTGGCGACACGGCGACCGCGGAAGACTACGAATTCGACGACACGTGGAAGTTCAATCTCGAGAGCGAGCTCTGGACCAAGATCGTTGGCGACCGCGAGGGCAGCCCCAACGCGTCGACTGGCAGCCTGGCTGGCAGTGGCAGCGGTAGCCAGGTCGTCTCGCCGCAGCACCGCTTCCACCACGCCACGGCGCTCCACACGAACGCCACGGTCGCCGAGATGGTCGTGTTTGGCGGGCTCTCGATCGAGCAGAAGCGCAAGGGAACGGGCGCCGTGCCCACCAGCGTGGACATGATCGTCACGCAGTTCAACGACGTCTGGCGGCTCTCGCTCGAGTCGGGCAATGAAGCCTGGCGTGCGGACCCGCGCGTCGGTGCCACGACGACGAACGCCACGAGTGGCAGTGGCAGTGGCAGTGGCGCAGCTGCGGCAACAAACGCAACAGCAACGACAACGGCGCCGGCGCCACGCTCCGAGGCGGGCGCCGTCGCGCACGACGGACAGCTCTACGTGTTCGGGGGCATCGCCTACGACGAAGTCGTGGACGCAGCGCCCAAGGATTTTGGCGATCTCTGGCGGTACGATCTCGGCAACTGCACGTGGACGCAGCTCACGCCCGCGCCTGGCGAGGCCTGGCCGCCGGCGCGGTTCTCCCACAGTCTCACCAAGTTCACGACTGACAGCGGGGAGACCTTTCTGGTCGTGTTTAGCGGGCGCCACCTCGAGCTGCCGTCGTGGTCGCTGCTCGGAGACACGTGGGTTTTCTCGTTGGCCACGAACAAGTGGCGGCGCCTCCAGTCCACGGTGCCGCTCCAGCGCGCGTACACGTCGGTCGTCGCGACGAGTGGCGCGGCGCCCAAGCTCTGGTTCTTCGGCGGCTACTTCCGGCCCAAGCAGGGATCGAGCGGGTACGTGTACGACGACGTCGTGGGCGGCTACGTGCTGCCCGATGCGAGTGGCAGCGACAGGACGCCGTCGCGCGTGCAGTTTTACCACGCCGTGCTGGGCCCGGAAGACGCTGTGCCACCGCTCCGGTACAACCACCGCGCCGTGCTCTGGCGCGACACCATGGTCGTCCATGGCGGCAGCTACCAGTCGCAGCGCGGCGACGTGTGGCTGTTCAACCTCACGGGCGCGGTCATGCAGCAGGACGCTCCGGCGGCGCTGCCCGTGAACATGGAGACGCTCGTGTACGTGCTCGGCGGCTTCGTGTTCTCGATCGTGATCGTGCTTGTGGTGCTCATCGTGCGTTGGCGGCGCATCGACCGACGCAACGTACGTGGGCTGTTGGTGTGAACGAGTGCTTTTTTTTGCTTCAGTGGGGGCTAACGTAGGTGGGGGAATGTGCTGTGTGGACAGTTGGAGCTCGCGCGACGCCGCGGCGTGTCGTCGGCTGCGCGCGGCTTACCGCGGGAGCGGCTGGACCGGATGGAGGTCATCAAGTACAAGAAGCCGACGCCGGCATCGTCGCCCGTGAGCTCACCTGTGGGTACCACGACCACGCCAGAGACCGGCGCGGATGACAACCAGGAGCACGACCCAAACAACGAGGACATTTGCCCGATCTGTCTGGTACGACGCCGCGCCCCTCGAGAGCGATCTGACGGATTGGGAGGCTGACGCGTGGTTTCGTGTCTCTCTGTGTGGATCTCCAGATCGAGTTTGAAGAGGACGAAGACGTGCGCAACCTGCCGTGCAAGCACCTCTTCCACGTGGCCTGCATCGACGAGTGGCTCGGGCGCAACACGGTGCGTGCAGTGGTGATGACGACAACGCGAGGGTGGAGATCGTCGCACTGACTAACGAATGGATTGGGCAATTGATGCTGCAGACATGTCCGATGTGCAAGAACAACCTCGACCTCGAGATCGTGAACGTGGAGATCGTGCCTGACCCGGAGCTCGGGCGAGCGCCTCGCTCGCCTCTGCCATCGACGGCGGCTGCGGCTGCGGCGCCACTGCCACTCTCGCCATCCGCGGAGGCACAGCAGCTGCCACGCGGCGGCTCCGTCGTCACGCCCGTGCTGACGGGCCCGTCGTGAGTCAATAGTTTTGGCGGGGGTTCTTTTCTACATTGCGCGAATAGCTCTATTTAACTGCAAACGCACTAACCTCACACCCGCCAGGGTGCTTTTTCCCCTATATTGCATTCGTACTCGCTCTATCGTCGTCGTTGCTGGCCCTGCTTCTGCTGCGCGAGCAGCTCCCGCGTAGCCTTGAAGAGCCGCTCGAGCTCCAGCGGCGTCGCGGGGCCGCCGGCACTACAGTCAAGCAACAATTAAGCACGCGATCGGTCAGTCCTCCATAGGGCCACTCCACCCACTCCATCCAAGTTTACGTACATCCAGCGCACGCGTCCTTTGCTGTCGACCAGGTGCGCGTAGCCCACAAAGCTGTTGTAGAGGTCGAGCGCCGTGCGGAAGTCGTCGCAGCGTCCAAAGTGCGCGTACGTGGCGGCCTGGAGCGCCACGGGCGTCTTCTCCTTGAGCCCGTTGACGATCGAGCCGGACACGAGCTTCATGTACCAGTCCTCGATGATGTTGAGTCCGACCACCTGCACGCCCTTGGTGGCCGCGAACTCTTTGAGGAACGGCTCGCGCCAGGCCGGGAGCATGTCGAGCCCAAAGTTCTTGAACGACGAGAGCACGAGCGTCGCGGGCTGCTTGGCCACGACTTGCGCCACGTCGGCGGCCGTGCCCGCGAGCGACTTGGCCTGCAGCGGCGGCACGCGGCGCGCCTTGTCCACCGGGATGAGATCGGCGCCGCCCTCGAGCACCTTGCCGTCCGTGTCGTTGAGCTGCTTGAACTCGGCGATCATGTTGGGCCGGTACTTCTTCTCCACCTTCTTCTCGGCCTCCTCCACCAGAATGTCGATCGCGTCCATCATGTCGCGCAGGTTCTTGATCGGCTTGGACAGCACGCCCTGCGGGTCGCTGCTCGGCGCCGTGGCACTGGCACTGGCACTGGCACCCGTGGCAGCCGAGGCATCCGCGGCTTTTCCAGGCGTGGCCGCCGAGGCACCACTGGTCTCCGTGGGCTTTGGCGCGGCATCACCCTTGTCGCTGGGCGGCGCCGTGGCACCCGAGAGGAAGCGCGCGTGGCGCGCTGCCACGGGGCGCGCCACGGCAGCGGCCACGGCCACGCGCCCGAGCGCGCGCAGGCGGCGCGTCGGCGCGGCCACCAGCGAGCTTGCCATGGTCCGCATTCGATCCAATGACGTCGGGAGCCGTTCGATTGGGGTTATGGTGCTTACGTTGCGTTGCAGTTGCTGACATCGAATGCGCAACATAATGATGACATGTTGCTAGAATGTGAGCCAACGTACCTTCGTGCGACCTTCCCATGCTTGAAGCGGATCAAGCGCCATCCAAAATAGCCGGCTGCATCATGGGACACCATGGCTGCCCCTCCGGTTAATAATATGGACGCTGCGCGCTTGCCGACACAGCGCTGAGGGCTCCATGCGCCAAGTGGAACGACCGCGCAGGTGTTCCAGTTGTGGCTGTGCTACTGGTGTGTTGCCGGTGCTGACTCGTCTTAGCCGCGGCTCCTTCCCAACGCGATCGACTTGACGCGCCCGCGAATGCGCCAGCCCTGATCGCTCGCTCCGACTCACAGACAAAACGACATACAGACGCCGCTACCACCGCCACAGCTTACGCATGTCGATCTTCGGCGGCTCGGGGCGCTTCCCGGACGACCCGGTGCGGTCGCCCGGGCCGGTCTATGGCCGCGTGGAGATCAAGCCCAAGGGCAACACGGTCGTGATGAAGCGCGACAGCCACCCCGTGGACGAGAACCGCAAGTGGGGAAAGCGCGAGAGCTGGATCGGCGGTGGGTTGGCGTAAAACCTCCTCCTCAAACATGGAGGAGATCCGATCGCTCATGAATGCTGCTGTGTCTCTTGTAGGCAACAATTCGCCGCACATCCCTGTCGTCGCAAAAGGCTCGTCTTCCTCGCTTACTTGAGCACTACATCGCATTAGCTGACCTAGTTCCCTGTGGTACATGCAGTGGAGAGCCATCTCGCGCCTGGTCAGTACAACACCAGCGTCGAGGCCACCAAGTCACAAGCCCCCAAGGTCTCTTTCCCGAAATCCAGTCGCTTCCTCTCCCAGAAAGGTGCGTTCTCAGATCGATTGTACAATTACCGAGGAGCGCAGTTGACATGAGAGAATGCGCTTGCATGCCCCAGTCAACGTGACCGACCGCGGCCACGAGCGAGAGCTGATGGCTGCGGAGAGCCCTGGACCGAAGTACAACGTTGGCTCGCTCACGGCGAACGGCGGCAAGGCCGTGGCGCCCGGATATTCGTTCGCGCAGCCGTCGCCCGAGCACCGCACACGGTTACCGAACGTCGATAGCCCGCGGCGAGGTCACCGCGAGTCGTGGCTCTCGGTCATCAACCGCAACGGCGTACTGGTCATGCCCGGCTCACCGACCGCGACCCCGCGCACGCCGCTGGAATCGCCAGGGACCGAGGACGCTGCTGCGAAAGGCGCCATAGCCAACAACAACACGGGCACGGCGTTTGGCAACGAGCACCGCTTCGGTTTCCGCAACGAGAAGGCCAAGACTATCAGCGCCGGCATTGGCGGCGGACGCCGCGTGCAGTTTGTGTCGGCGAAGCACACGCGCGAGAACATGGGCGAGTTCTCGCCCGGACCGATCTACGCGGCCTATAACCCGGATTGTCCTGGCGGGCGCCTCGCGCCGTCGCCGCGGTCCACGCGGCGCGAGCCGCCACCCGGCAGTCCGCGCGACGGCGTGCGCAACCCGCACGCGAACCTAAGCAGCCGCAGCAGTTGGCTGGCGGGCAACGTGCGCAAGATGGACGGCGTCGAGACCGTGCTCATGCGGACAGGCGACGTGCCGCCCGGCCCAGGCTCGTACGGCGACCCGTCCTCGTCATTCACCAAGGTCTCTCATAACGTCAAGGCGAAGGGCGTTCTGGTAGGTCTTTTTGTGGCGGGATAGCACTCACCTCGTAGCATGTTGACTGACGCTCTGGTCGTGTCACAGATCAAGCCGACGCGTCCGTCGCCGCGGCCGCCGGCGTCGCCCACGCAGCATCATGACGGTGGAGCGCGGCGCACAACCACGCGCGAGGCGTCGCTGCGGACGCCCGAGCCCACGAGCGCTGGCCTGTAGAAGCAACCCCCCATGTCGTAATGCCGCCCCAAACACAGAGAGATCATTACTACCCCAACTGCCCTCCACCGAGAGGTCGGGAAGCTGTGGATGGATTGATCGGCGACCATTCCTCCCCGAGAGAGTCAGCGTAGCGCCCCCCATGGGAGCTCCGCTCGTGAAACTGCGCGTAGCTCCACATGCAACTCGGGAGCGCACAGCTCATGGTCGGTGCGGACAGAGCGAGCTGAGAGTCAGCGAGAGCGCGGCAGAAGAAGCGACGGAAAGAACGCGCGTTCACATACTTCCACGCATTCGCGTCTGCGTCTGGGAGTCGCCTCGAAAGAGTGAAGCCATGTTCGCCGAACCCGATCTTATGCGATGTTAGAGGTTTTGATTCCCCCAGCCCGTGAGGCCGTCCGCTCCGCTCCCTCGCGTCCGCCTCCCCTTCCCCTATTGTGGGGTTGTTGTCCGCCAGGAAACCGGCTGGATTGAGCGAGCAGAGAGAGGAGGTGGATCAAGACGCGTTGGTGATGATCTCTCTCTCCCCCTCCTCCCCCACCAACGATACTCGATTGCAGCCGGCCATGCGCTGAAGACTGCAGATGATGGCGGTGGCGCTGTGCGCACGTCCGTATGTGGTCGTCTCCGTCGGGTGCATGAGCCCAACGGGCCGCAAGCAGCGCCTTCTCCCAACGGATCCATGGCCAGTGGCGGCAAGTGTTGCGCTGATGGAAGTGAGTGTTCTTCTTCGTCGACCAGATCCTCTCCACAGCACGCGCGCAGACAGGCCAAGGGCTTCAAAGTCGCCTTTCTGATCACTCGCTCGCTGGACGAGGCGGCTCAACGATAAGAGTGTTCGCGCCGGCGACATATCGGGGGCGTTGCACCATCGCGAAGAATTCAGCACCCGCGTCCGCCCGCCCGGTGGGCAGCTACACCGCGCGTTGGTTGGTTGGCGTCGAGTTGAGTGAAGAGACACCCGGACACGAGGGCGTTGAGGCCGAGGGGGCAGAACTCACGCATGCGTGCGTGGCCATCGGGTGGACCAACACGCGGCCAGTCGTCCCCACGCACCCCAGGCAGCATTTCCCTCCACGAAGCCATCATCGGCTGCGCGCAATGAGGCCCGAGAACATCTTGAGGCAGCCTTGCCTGTAGAAAATGATTCATTGCGCACCTACTTTGCTCGTCCACTGCGGCGCAAGGCTATAAAAACCTCCCATAAAACATACTTGAAGACAATGCATATTTTCTGCATTCTGCCCTACCCCTCGTGAAGGTTGAGGCCCATGGGATTTTCAGAGCGAGTAGGGGATCGCGGTTTGGAGGTGGCGCGGCTGAACCGCGCTGCCGTCTGCTTGTGGCAATCGCCAGCCAGACTGCGTCGTCTGCTCGTAGGTGCACTTGTGCTTGACGCAGGTTGTGCAGTTGCTTCCTTTTGGCGGCTTGATTCCCTCTCCTCCGCTCCGCTCCGCGTTCCTCCGTCCCCTCCTCCGCTCCGCTCCGCCACAAAGCCCACCCATCCATCCCACGCAACGCGCGCACACACACGCGCTGTCACGACGCAACGG
>JAMFLL010001424.1:0-16183 GCA_027475725.1 Pythium rhizo-oryzae | reverse complement strand
GGGGGGTGGAGGCTCGGACCATGTCAACGCATCCGATGTGACTATCAGCCTTTCTGCCAGTGATCTTCTTTGCCTCGGCTTTGAATCCAAACAGATTTTGATTGGAGCATGAACATCACACTCCCATGGTAGCTGAAGGCTCCACTGAAGACGCAAAAATCATTGTGGATAGAAACTGGAACTCCTTATAGATTATAAGCTGTAAAAAATGCTACACAGAATTTGATATCTAATTATGTAATGATTCTAAAAAATAACCCGATAAATGATTCAATGTATTGGTTAGGCGCTGACTTCGAGGCTTATGACAAGTGAAACAAGCCAGCCTACAATTAAAGGGCAAGACGGTGAACACCACCTGAAGACCACTTGTGAGGAAATGAACGCTTTTGGAGTGATATGTGTGTCAACTCGTGTGCCGATCACCAGCTGTTGGCGATCTTCCATCCTCGCCAAAACAGACGAAGCTTTATGCCATACAAATCTTTAGCTAATGACTTGTGCGCCCTGAACACAAGTCGAGTCCATGGGTACAATTTGAAACTTGTTCAGGAACTGGAGGGTCAAGGTCCGATAGCGGCAAAGAAAACGACGGAGGCGGGTAGAGACGAACTCGGGTAAGTGAATGTCAGGGAGTAGGCGGCACAGCGTGAGTTCTGTCTTGACCGACATCACGTAGCTGGCTCCACGTTGCACCTGAGCCGTGTCGCGCACTCGCTTCTTCGGAGGGCGGTCTATGGTTTAGTCACCCACAGTTTTCAAGGTGAGGAAACATGCTCCGACCGTGCAGTGTTTCATTTATCACATCACCAAGTACTGATAACATGAGTAGATGACAAGTACCAGCGGACTGTTGACAATGCTCTCAAATGTAGCGGTGTGAAGAAGACACTGCTTCGTGTCTTACGTGAAGTCAACCAGCTGACCAGCTGACTTGACAGCTGAAGCACTGAACAGATTAGATTGCCATTCGATGGGTGCTAATCTCAACTTCAGCAGCAACACCAATCCTAAGCGACCGTGCTTGGAAGATACGGCCGATTCTCGAGGTCCTCGGGCAGACATTGCGATGGATAGGATCTGCTACCGGCGCTGTCGTTCGACGAGGAGATGCTGCCTCGTTCAACAGGCTGCGCGTGTACATGAAGAACAAGCTCCACAAATGGGGACCAAGTTGTTCATGACGTGCTGTGGTGAGTCTGCGTACTGCATCCGGCGAGTTTTGTTTTGCTCTAAGTTTTGCTTATCCTGTGTAATCCGCCATAACGACACGTTTTTATCCTGTAGGGCTGACGTCAACTGCGGCAATTTCCAAACAGGCGATCGTGTCGATGTCAAAGCGGATCAACCCGTTATTGTTAACTTGTGTGGATTGTACAAAAGCAAGAGTTCGTGTCGCTTCGCCGTCCCTTCTGCATGATCAACTCGATTGGAGCAACAGAAAAACCGCCACATTACAAGAAGGTACACAAGTTCTGCTCGTAAACGACGAAATTGCACACTATAACTGTCTCCATCGTGCTGAAACTGTTGTCTCTTGAGAAACCAGGGATGTAACGGGCCACTGTCCAGTCGACGGTCGCGAACTACACAGCGAACAAGCTGCAGCGATAGGCACTGCTACTAATGGCGTACGCCTACACGATTCACGACATCAGCGGGGATGCCAACGTCTGGACCGACTTACTGTCTCGCTGGGGCTCAACGATACCACAAGTGTCCGCAATACGCCAAGTTCCAATGGAGCAATCGCCCATGCTCAAAGAGGCTTTTGTGTGGCTGATGGTGGACGAGGTCAACAAGGTCCTTTTCTTCTTTGAACCCGTATGTTTTCGTGCAAAATCACTGCTTTGCACGGCTTGCACAACTCCGGGGTGAAGTACGAGGAGGCAGTAGATTCCTGTGACAGCTTGCAGTGTCTGCAGGTTGGCTCACCGCAGCGGCACTAGAACCAGATGTAGGCGCCTTAGTCAACGCATATCCTCCGTGGGGCGAACTGCTGTCATCGTGCTTGTAACCACCGTGCGGCGATCCTCGTTGTGTAAATTGAAGAAACGTGCGACGGGTTTGCACGAGTGATTGACGAATCGGATCAAACTTCCGTAGGCATGGGCTTCAACGTCGATGCACTCGGTCTTGTCCTCTAGGAAGTCATTCATGACTAGACGGTAGCCTGCGTTGCTGCTTTCGGTGTCCATGCTTTTCTCCGTGGGTCAGTAGATGACCGAAAGCTCACCGAGATATTCACCACGGTTCACGCCAGCCTCGATGGGTCGAGTGGCGACCACACCAAGATCGCCTGCCTCGTTAAACGGACAAGTCGGAGGCCACCCAACGGGACTATGCCGCTGCCGCAACGACTTCATACGGACAGTTGTCGTCATCGCAGTAAGTCTCGGCTCGCTCGTTCTGTCACGAGGCTCGCCGGCACGGACTTGTACAGCCACACGCGCCTTCTTGTAGCGCTCAATGAAGTTCATCATGATGGCACTAGGTTTTTGGTGGTTGGCAGGTAATCGGACAGCACCTGCTGCGAGCATCCACACGGTTTGCGGTCGGCACAGTTGTCAGTCGCTCCACCGGCGCTTCTGAAATCGGGTACTACCCACTTGGGGATGCGTGAGTGTTGTTGAAGCTTTAAACCGTGAAGTCCCCAGCTCCGGATCAAGGACCAGGAACACCGCCACCCGACTACATCTCGACGCCCAGGTACGCCTGCTTGTGTTAGGACTGCTAGGTCGTATACGGACGTTCTCTCCTCCACATAGCCCGGTATATTTGTGTGCTTAGTGTGCATTAATTAGAGCGATTCCCTGAGACTTTGTCCGCGGGGGAACTGGTCAGGCCAGAGACCCCAAAGACATTTCATATTGAGTGTCCCTCAATTGACCGACTGCAAAGCCGGATCATTTCATATTACTGGTGTTGTTTGAAGAGGCGCGGCCTCATTTGCGTTTATTCTTAGTCGGGAGCAAGGTGCTAGCCGGCGTGGAGAATACGCTTGTTTCCCCCTGGTAGAGGGAGTTTGTTTGCCTGTCTTGTGGCGCTTGGTGGTCAGTCCTTCACGATCCGGTGGCTCTTACGCCATTAGCTTCCAAAGAGCTGAAAGGGTACACAACGTGAGGCGATCTAGCCATAGAAAGAGACAAAGAGAGTGTGAGATCCGGCTTAGCGCGACCGCTTCGCTAAAGCCGGTGTTTATAACGTACTACATTGACGTGAATTTGAAAGGACTTTATCACAACTGGTGCGTATGCCAGGAGCTAGGGCGTCTAATTCCACGGTCATGAGCGGTACTGACACTGGCCGGGCTAACGAAGCCCGAGTTGCCCACAAGCAAGCCACCGCAGGTCCGAGTACAGGGCCGGCCACGGGCCCCCAGCGCCCTGAAGCTGGGACCCGGCGTCAACACGATGTTGACGCGAGGACATTGTCTCAACTGCGGTGAATATGGCCATTGGGCAGCGGCATGCACGAAGCGTCGATATGTGTGCCCTTTTTGCACTGGTCCACACGCCTTGGAGTTCTGTTGGAAGAAGTGTCCGGCGTGCAGCCAGGTTCATGCAAACTTGGAAGACTGCGCTATTGTGCGCGCCATGGAAGATATCAAGGCATGGTACAAGTCGCCAGGTAAACCAGCGTTAACGCCGAGTGTGCTCCAGCGCGCATCGCAAAGCCTTTAAACTAGGCAGCTCGCCGGGGATACGGGCCCCGGTACGCGACGAGCGTCAATCCCCAAGTGTGGCAGCTACCCCGCAGGTAGATCGACCTGCCCACGTCGTGCATGTATATGCATTCGTCGGTGAAGAAGAAGTGAATACCGACAAGGAATCAACCACTCTGCAACTCGAAAATGAAGCGCGTTCATTTGTTACAGAAGCTGGTGATTCGGATACCGACTGGAGGAGACCGTTCTGCCTTCAGCCTGGTGAACGTCGAGGTTGGTGGTCGTTGGATCCTGGAGCAGCGAGAGAGGCCGGTATTGCTCTGGTCAACGGCGCGGTGTGCAATCATCGCGCTGTCATCTTGCTGGATACAGGTTCAGACACCAGTATCCTGAGTCTAGAGCTGGCACGCCGGCTCGGGCTCCGACTGTCGCACGCTGAGCGACTTAAAGTGAACGGAATTGGTGGTGTAGTCACCTACGCCACCGCAAAGACTTCCGTCAAGCTCACACTAGGTATGAGTACTGTGTACTATATGGATATCTGGTGCGGGAACATTGGCGAAGGCGTCCAGTGCTTGTTGGGCATGGATTTCATGCACTCGGCCGGCGTCCGGTTGAGCACGCGCGAAGGAGTAATCCGGTTCCCCGACGAAGAGAGGGTCCAGTTGATCAGCTCCGGTAAGATGCCCAAGATCCCGAAACGGAGCCCGATTGGCACGCAAGGCGAGCTCCTCATCGCGGCAGGCCGATCCGCCGTTGTGCCCGTCATCTACGGCCGCCAAGATCCGGATTTGGTTGTGTGGCTCCGTCGTGGCCTGTCGTGGTTGCCAAATTTGCTTGAAGATGACCAAGGGCGACCAAGTGGTGTTCGAATTGTCAACATATCCGGCCAACCAATACTGATCCCAGGCAACACGCCCGTTGGTTACCTCGTGCAGTCCGGCCACTTGCCCGATGGAGAGATCTGCGTTCGCGTCGGTTCATCGCGTTATAGTGAGTGGCAACTCCTAATCTACGAGAACTCAACTCCGTGCATCGCTACCCGGCGTCAAGACCAAACGGTTGAGTTCCACGAACGGAGTCTCCCTGCATCCTTCGCACAACCGGTCTTCCCGACGCCAACGAAGATTCTGCCTAGGGGCGAGGTCGTCGAGAAATCGGAGCCGGTCGACGAGTTCGCGACTGATCCACTTTCAAGTACGTCGTCAGTGTATGCCTTTAGATCATATGTGAGCTCCCCACGCGAGGTCCAAGATGTCCAAGATTTGATTGTCGAAGGTGCTCAAGTTTTGACTGTTCAAGAGGTTCAAGGCCCCAGTTCGAGTTTGGTGAGAGTCCAAGATGCTCAAGAACAAGCACATCAGAGTCCCGGTGCAGCTGTGGCGAAAACGCCCGGCACCGGTTATTCGCCCGACTCCGCCTATGAGGCGTCTGAGGCGAATCCTGCAACTAAGTTGCCAGCTGCTAGCAGCCCGCAAGGACCGATGAGTCGGTCAGGGGTGGCGACATCGGTGGTCCCCGCTCGCGCGGGTCGTACCACCAACCAGAGTTCCGGCTCGGCAGCCACCGAGTCCGGCAATTCACCAAACTCCGCCACGAAGGCGTCAAGGGTGAATACCTCCGTCGAAGCGCCAGGTCAGCGACCGTTCCATCCGAAGGAACGGTCAGGGGTGGTCATGAAAGCAGTTTCCGTGCGCGAAAATCCCGATGCCGAACGTTTGACATACGTGCTAACGTCAACTGCAGAGCCCGGTCAGATGATTATGTCGGAGTTCGCAACGAATCACCCCGTAGTCGCGAAGGCTGTTCCTTTTCGTCTCAAGGTTACAGTCAACGATGGCGTTCTCGAAGGGGTGGGTGTAAAGGCTCATGGAAATTTGGTTCGAGACGCCATCGCCGGCCTCGAAGACCAGAACGATCCATCACCTTGCGCAGTCGAACAAGTTGCCCGTCAAGACTGCGAAGACCGTCGAATCTGCCGCTGAGCCGGATATGCACCAACCAAGTGATGCTACCGACAGTGTGCAAGCCGCTACTGATGTGTACAACGATGCGAACTCCGCGCCGACACTGCGCGAGCCCACTAACGCGAGCAAAGAAGAGAGCACAGCCATCTCACATGTCGCAGATTTACGACTCACTCACGGAAACGTGTACCACTTCCGATCGACGAGGAATCCGGTTATTCGGCAAACAGATGCGTTGATAGAAGGCCAGCGCCGTGCTAGTGAAGATGCGCGTGGCCGGAGTTGTGCGCTCATGTACGAAACATCGAGTGCCTCCGACACGGGCAAGGGGGCGTGACCTCCCGCTACACGCCAACGTTGACCAGTGCCAATGCCAAGATCACCAAGTGCGAATGCACCCGGATATTTTGCCACGAGCAGTGCCAACACGTGTTGCTGTACCGCCTGATGTGTATGTTCATCTCGGGAACCGAACGAGAAGAGCCGCTCGATCCGCCGTTGAGTGCAGAAGAATGCCCGCGCGGTCACATGTCACAGACCCACTCAACACCGAGAACGAGGATGGAACCCGACCTGCAGCGACAAAACAGCCGGTTAATGCGTCAAAAAGTGCGCCAACAGCTTCAGCTACGCTCAATGGACGTCATGAACACATCGGCGATGACGAGCGCAGGATTCGTGGAGTTCGACCGCGAGGACTGACGATGAGCACGCCGTCACACGTCACGCATGTGCTCAGCGCCGAGATCAAGGAGGTGAATCGACCTGGAGTGACGAAGGAGCCGGATAATTCGCAAACAATTGTGTCGACAGCTTCAGATGCGTCCAAGACACGCGATGGTCCCGTCAAGGACGATGCGTTCGTGATCCATAGTGCTCCACCACACGGGTGGACAACGGCACCGTCGCATGTCACAGATACGGTCGGAGCGGGCGCAAAGGACGTAGATCAACCTGCAGCGACGTGGAAGCCGGCTTTTCAGTCAAAGGCTGCGTCATCAGCTTCGGCAGTGCCAAATAGTCGCCAAGAACATATCGTCGACACCGCGCGAGGAGTCCGTGACGTTCGACCGCAGGTACCGATCATGCAAAGGCCGTCGCACGTCACACATGTGTTCAGTGCCAAGATCGAGCATATAGGTCGACCTGAAACGTCGAGCGAGCCGGTTATTTCTCAAAGATGCGTGTCAGGAGCTTCACAAGTGCCCACGAGACGTCAAGACAGTGCTGAGGACGAAGCGCTCGTACTCCATGATGTCCGGTCGCGAGGACGGACGCTGGCAGTGTCACATGTCACAGATTTGCTCGACGCCAGCACAAAGGACATAAGTCGACCTGCAGCGACACGGGACCCGGTTTTTCTGCCAAACCTTGTGCCAATAGCGTCAGCTGCTCCTGAGAGGCGCCAGGAATGTGTTGGGGACGATGACTTCATGGCCTGTGGTGCTCGACCGCGAGAAGGGACTATGCCACCGTCACATGTCGCAGAGTCGCTAGGCGTCAGAACCGCGGACGTATATCGACCAGCAGCGACATGGCATCCGGCTTTTCGGCCAAAAGTGGTGCCAACAGCTTCAGCACCGTCGAGTGATCCTTCTGACCATGTCGGCGACCAACCGGTCAGGGTCCGTGAAGTCAGACGTGATGGAAGCCCAACAAAGTCGAAGGGTGGTGGAGATTCGACAACCATGCCTGCCGCAGACCGAAAGCAGCCGGTTTTTTCGCCACAATTGATGCCCACTGACTCAACGTCATGTACGAAGCGTAATGCACTCGTCGAGGACGTGTGACACAGACGTTGGACACGTGCGCACATCGAAATTCCGTCGCCCAGACGCGAAGCGGTCGAACGCGACAGCCGCCAGAGCCCGATCCAGAAGAATCGCCAGTTTTTGAGCGGCGGATGCGTCCAGTGCGGCGTGGTCATGTACCCGAAGATCACGGTAATGCGTTCGACGAGCGATCCGATCGAGCACGCTTCGCTGTCATGCAGGTTGATGACGGGGAAGTCGGCGGCTAGGGGCGAGTCCTCTGCCGCCGCGGGGTAACCGACGCCCCCAAGTCGGAACAGCCGGCTCTCTTGGTGTGTGCGCGCGGCACCGATCACCAGTGCCCGCACAGACAAGTGAAGTCCGGCAAAAGGGCTGCGACTCCCCTGAGTCGCAAAAGCCGGCTTCTATTTGCGGGTGCGTGTGGCACACCCGTGGGTGCCTGTGCAAGCAAGTGGAGACTGGCAAAAGGGTAACGGCGCCCCTCTAAGCCGCACCGCCGGCTTTGTGGCGAGCTTTCAGGCTTTGTCGGTCTGCTCGCCGTGAAGTCGGCACCAACCGACTCTACAACTGACTTGGAGTGTTTGCGAGGGCTTTGCTGATCGTGAACGCAACAGGCCGGTTGCAGAGCCGATGCCAAACGATTTTGGAACTTCAAAGCCGGCTTCCCGGTCGAGAATGACCTAGTTGTTTGAGGGACAAGTGAAGAAAACGTGTATTAACCAAAGCAGTGGGTACAGCAAGTCAAGATGCATGTGGAGTGAATGTGCGACCCGCTGTGAGCGAGCTGTGAGAGCTAAGCTTCAGATTCCTCGGCGTCTTCGTCGTCAGAGCGAGCGCAACTCGAAACCGGCGAGCGGGTCGGCCCAGTGCCGGCGGCCCCGCCGGGGTACCATGCCTTGAAGATAATCGCCAGAACGCCGTGGTCCTCGTCATCGTCAAACACGCTGGACTGGAGAGTCTTCTGCTTGATGACCGTGTTTGCTCGACGTTTCCAGTCGACCAACAGCTCTTCCGGATAGTCGACGCGATAAAAATCCGGCCCCGGCGATCCGATCGAGTGAACTCTCCTATCAATCTCCGGATACTCGCGCGCCAACCACTTTTCTGGGATCGCCCAGGACACGCCAATGTAATGATGGTAGCGCACCGCGATTTGAGCGCGGGCTTTCATCGACTCAACAATGCGATAATGGTATCCGGAATAGTGAATGCGAATAGGCTCTTCGCGGTCAAGACGCCGGATTTGATCGAGCAGAGAGGTCGGGCGATCCGCCCGCAGAGCACGCATGTCGGGAACCCACGTGCTGTGCGCGGCCGGATGGAACCGGAAAGCCGGCTCGCAGATCATCAATGCATCGTAGTTGCGAGGAAAGGTGGCTGGACGCAGGTTGATGAGAATTCGCCATGCAGCGAGCAAGTATTTTGACAACAAGCCACGGCGCTCGATGTAGACTTGCCACGGGACTTCCGTGCGGGCAGTCTTTGTCCCAGTGTGGAGCCAGTGGCTGTGTTCCCACAAGGCTTGGCACTGGTGAAACATGAAGTGGAAGTACCAACGAAGCCAACGCTGGCATGCCGGGTCGAGTGTGGTGGGGTCGAATAAGTACAGCGAAGTGATGCGAAGGAGCCACATTTCGTCCCAGGCTCGCGCCTCCATCAAGTCGAAGACATCGTCCAAAAAGCCGGCGTCGTACGCGCGAATTACCTCCTGTGATTGCTCCTTCGAAACGACGTACGCCGGATAGTACGGAGATGAGTCGATGCGAATCCCTTTATCCTTCGAGACTGTCTTGGACTCGCGCTGAACGCCAACACCCGCCATGGTTGAGCGCATGGGAATCTCATTCTCGGAGCTGGAGTAGCGTGGCGACCATTTGAGCATCGTGTTCTAACCCATGACAGTGCCTGCGGGGAACTTCAGCTCGGACGGGATGCAAGCAAACACCCACCTGCCAGTGTCATCATCATCCTCCTCTTCGGAACTTAACCACTCGTCTTGCTCGTTATCCGGCCTCCGTCCGGTAGGAAGACTTGCCATGGTGGGCAGCTGATGAATGTACGATTCAGTTAGACGAAGGCACTGGTAGCGTTCATCGACCGACGAGAGCTCGGACGGAACGATCGGCATGGCGACGACAGGAACGCCGGCGTGCAAGGCAGGCATAGGACTCCCGGCGAGCGTCAACTCCGGCTCACGCTCGTGCGTCTGCACCACGATGCCGGTCGGCTTGAAGCGGCCCTTCCTGCCGCGTTTTGGTTTCTGGAGGAGTTGTCGGTCTGAGCGATCGCATGTCAACCCAGTTTTGCGTCTCTTGGGTTGTCTCGACTGATCGTCACCGGATTCATCGGCGAGATCTTGCTGTCTGCCGGACCCCTCGTTCTCCGACTCTGAGTTTTGTACGACAGAGCTTTGGCGAGTCCCATGGCCACTAGGGCCGGCGATGTCAGCCCCGGAGCCGGATTCACCGTCGGCGTCCATGGGAGCAGCAGCAGAGTCGAGCTCTGGTGGCACTTTGTCGTCCCCGTCGTTGCTTTCCGCCCCATCGTACTCAACGTCGCTGCCGTCGCTATTGTTGCTATCGTCCATGTCTCCATTCGACTCTCCGCCTGAGCTAGTGAGAACCCGGTTGCCAACACCTGCATCGACGAGTGCGGAAGAAGCAATCGGCTCAGATGGCGGCTTTGCTTTCGAAAAGTCCGGCTCTGCTCGAGCTGCGTCGCGCATTGTGTTGGGAGGGGAGCCAGTCGTGACTTTGGCTGCAGCGGATGATGGCCTCGTGGGAGCAGAACCAACTGCCAACCTAGCCGGCGAAGACGTTCCCTCGGAAGTCAGCGAAGTTCTCGCAAGCGTCATGGCCGGGTCGGACGTCAGCGCTGGTGATTTCGCCAATTGAAGAAGCGCCCAACACTGACGCAGCAGCAGCTACCAGTGTGCTGATGCCCGACGTCGAGCTTGCCATCGCTACCGGCGTGTCAGCCGGAGTTCTACCATAGTTGGCACGATCGGACGATCGAGAACGGTTCATGGGAATCGTGCAGCCCGGCATAGGTAGCACTACGAGCGTGATGTTCTCGAGGCCGGATTGGTCGTTCTCACGGCAAGCGGTCAGCAAGAATCGTAGCGTGTCGCGATCGCAAGCGCGATATCCGGCTCTGTCGACCAGGAACCGCGCGTGCGAAAGCAGCTTCACAGTCCGCTGAGCCCGGTCCGTCAAGCGAAGCCGGCCATAGTCGTTTGAGAGAGACTGGAATAGCGTGTTGGACTCTGCGAGCATCTGCGTCATCATCGCGACTGATGGTTCGGTCGTCTCAGACTCGACCGGTGCCTGTAGCAGCGTTGTGTCGAGGTCTTCGCCGTCGGGAAGCAAGAAGGCGATCGATGGAGCCGGCTCCGCGGCGCGCCCCGCAGGATCAGCAGGTTGAAGAGCCTCCGCGAGTGCCTCCTACGTGGCCCGCACGTCCTGGGTGCCGAGAGCTCCCGCGAGAGGGAAGTCTGCCAGCGTGTGCACCAGCGGCGCGAGTGAAGAGGTGGTCGGCGTGCTGGCCGCCGCAACACCGGCACCGGCGTTGGAGACGCCAAGCGCGCGCCCACACGAGGAAGACGCAGCGACCGCAGCGACGCGCTGGTATGCGTCGCGGGTGAAGTCCGGAACACCGCGTAAGTCGACGGGAGCAGCCGCGCTGGCTGAAGGAGTTGTCGCCGCGCTCACCGTTGGGTCGCTCATCGGGAGAGTGCTGGATGCCGCTGGCCGGCCTGGTGCCTGGCGAGACACCGGTTGAGACGCTGACGCACGCGCTGACGGTGCGCGTAAGAACGTACGTACGGGTGCGGCGCATGGATGATGCCAGGACTCCGACGCCGCGCGATCTCGGCGACGGCGGATCCTGCCAAGGGGCGGTTGTGATGAAGTGCTCTCTTCTTTGGGAGGAAGGCGCCCCAAAGGCTGGTCGGCGAAGGCCCTTCTGAGTTGTAGACAGAGATTTGAACAGAACGGATTCGGTCCGGGCAAAATATCCGGACCGGGTGCCCGGGGGCCTGTATTAGGGGGGGGCTTTGCCCCGGCCCTTTGACCGGTCATTAGTGACACATGATCTTGTCACTCCCCCGAAGAGTCACTCGGGAAGGAGCCAGTTAGCTAGGCTCGCTTAAGTACGAGGGACACGCCGCCACCATGGCGCGCTCCCCACAGTAATAGACTCTGGTTTTTGCCTCGACGCGCGCAAGTCCCCAGCTCCGGATCAAGGACCAGGAACACCGCCACCCGACTACATCTCGACGCCCAGGTACGCCTGCTTGTGTTAGGACTGCTAGGTCGTGTACGGACGTTCTCTCCTCCACATAGCCCGGTATATTTGTGTGCTTAGTGTGCATTAATTAGAGCGATTCCCTGAGACTTCGTCCGCGGGGGAACTGGTCAGGCCAGAGACCCCAAAGACATTTCATATTGAGTGTCCCCCAATTGACCGACTGCAAAGCCGGATCATTTCATATTACTGGTGTTGTTTGAAGAGGCGCGGCCTCATTTGCGTTTATTCTTAGTCGGGAGCAAGGTGCTAGCCGGCGTGGAGAATACGCTTGTTTCCCCCTGGTAGAGGGAGTTTGTTTGCCTGTCTTGTGGCGCTTGGTGGTCAGTCCTTCACGATCCGGTGGCTCTTACGCCATTAGCTTCCAAAGAGCTGAAAGGGTACACAACGTGAGGCGATCTAGCCATAGAAAGAGACAAAGAGAGTGTGAGATCCGGCTTAGCGCGACCGCTTCGCTAAAGCCGGTGTTTATAACGTACTACATTGACGTGAATTTGAAAGGACTTTATCACAGGTACTTTATTTTACTTTTCTCGTACAACTATGAGGTGTCATCATGTTCCGGCTTCCATGCGCGCGTAGATGTGACGCCGCACGTCCGCCCTGTGTGAATACGCATTGAGCAGACACTCTCCATCCTCCACTGCGTCGTACACGGGATCGGCACCTTCGCCATGTCGCTTTGATTGTGACATATCCCGGTTGCTCCAGGTACATGTACAAAGGAATGTTATCCGTGTCATATGCGCCGCCGGCATGAACCTAGTCACCACGGATAATCATAGTCTAGGGTCCATCCCCACACGTGCAGGTAAGCTACTATATCCCCCACAATCACACTGAGTAGGAGAAGGGGGATTGTATTTCGGGCCACTATTGAGGCGAAATCGCACCAGTGCACACAATAGCTGACGGGCTGCAGATTGTCGGTTGCTTTCGTTGTCGGATTTCCATCGATGCTGATAACAGAACCGGTGCAATTGCTAGTGTCGCACAGTGCAACAGGTAGATTCGCGGTCTCTCTGAAAACTTTCTGAAAACTTTCACTCCGCACGCCCATCCCATAGTCCTTTTTAAAGAAATAGACATCACCGACAACGTGTAAAGCTTAAGCGGCTACGATGTTCGCCATCGCGCGGATAACTGCCGTTGTCATGTTTGTTAAGGTGCGTGGCAGCTAGGACATCTATAGGCACGCGACAAACGGAACGAGCTTGCTCCAGGTGTGATGAAGTGGTGTATGCAGATAGGCTCTATTCTATACTCTTCTCTACCAGCTAGTAACCAGCGAAGGGGTTGCGCTGCTAGCTGGTAATAAAAAGACAAGCGAGCGAGCTGGGTTCTCAGCCAGCTCTGGCCAGTCCCTCACGTTGTGTACCCTTTATTAGACGGTTCTTTTGAGCTTAAGCCAAAGGGGAAATGCGAACACAA
The DNA here is from genome assembly GCA_027475725.1 of Pythium rhizo-oryzae. Lineage (NCBI taxonomy): Eukaryota > Oomycota > Peronosporomycetes > Pythiales > Pythiaceae > Pythium > Pythium rhizo-oryzae. Next base: position 3,041 of record JAMFLL010001424.1, on the reverse strand, counting down.
TGGTAATCCTCCGCACATGGCCAGTTCTAGCTCTCAAAGTTCCTCGCACTTTCACGTGCGACCCAACCAGTCGGAATAACACACCAAATACACTACAAACCAGACCTAGAATGGAAGGCCTGCTTCGATTCGCTAGGTCTTAGCCGGAAACGGAGGGGCTTCCTCGATAGCCAGCCAAAAGGGGAAAAGGAAGAGCGTCTACCCCGTAGACCTCTCAAAACCAGCACAAACTAGGTGCTCTCCTGCGATAGGCCACTCCAGGCACTACCAACAGTCGCAGCACACTCACACAAACAATATGGAATACCTCAATAGCCGGTGAACCGGTTACTTCGGTAGGGAGTTCAGGGGAGTTGTGCTCCTCTTAATGCACACGCACACACACTATAACCAGCTATCGGGTGCTAGAGTCCACCTATAGAGCACCTAACACGACCGCAGTCGTACCTTAGAGATGACACGTGGCCTTCCCTGTTGTCCTGGAGCTGGGAGACTTGTGGGGTTCGAGGCAAAAAGCGAAGTCTTGATGGACGAGGGCCACAAGAAACTGGCCCTCTTAAACCTACCTACTTTTGGTAATTCTAGCCCTGTATCCATATCAGGGTACCGTACCCACCGGAGGGTACCGGGAAACACCGGTAAAATACTGGTTCGGAGCACCCTGTACCGGTTACTTGGTACGCTCCGCCAGACCGGCTACCTACTGGTTTTACTCAACTTCCTCCTACTTCAACTTCCTCCTACTGTACCGGGGCGGGCTGACCTGAGACTGGTCCCCACCGACCTTGAGTGGCTTCTCATGCTGGGCGACATCAACTGGGCCTTCCCGTTGCTGGTTCTCCTCACGGGAGCTGGGCGACAGGGCGGACGGTGTGTTCTCTGGGAGAAAACCCGGCACGCTTCATCACACAGGACACATCTAGAGCAGTGTTCACTTGGTTTTGGAGCGTTTTATCCACAGAGGCCAATGAGGCGACCTCGGAACGGGCAAAGCGACCAATAGAGATATGAATGGCAACATGAATTACTGGTTAGTTTTGGAGTTAGTCAAGCATCCTGTCGTCGTGTTTAAACTCCATGGGTCACGTCTGCGGTCTCCGTGTTGGCAATCGGCTCCAACGTGTTGACCCATCGTACGAGAGCAAAGCCAGAACTGGGGTTATCATAACGAGCTCCAGTTCGCTTGGTCTGGTTTGTATCTGGGTCATTACTAGTTATTTCCGCTGGCTCAGAACTCCCAGATCAAGTCTGTATTCCTGCCCTGGCTCAGTCCTACCTAATTTGTAGCCAATTTCCTACCCACACCGAGAGAAGGCAAACCACCTCATCACACCAAACCCCTATCTAGATAATTTCTAGGAATCATTGTAGGTACTCGTGAGTTAAGAAATTCTGTTCTATCTACTGACATAAGTTTTTAAAATCCCTTATCCTTAGCCGAGACCAATTTAACCAAAGTGCGAACCGTTGGGCGATTATCTAAAGAAACTAAGTCAATCACGGGTACCGGAGGAAGTTGCTCTCAACTGGCTCTCAAGAACTCTTATAGACATAATATGGAATCACATTAAAGTTCGGGACAAAAGTTAAGGGACAGACAAAAAAAAATGAATTTCTCGGAAACTATTGCGAATTTCGCGATGCTGTTTGGATATGACGTGCCTTTAGCATTGCGACACGTGGTACTTGTGCTAACGAGCGGGAATTCCGCCGCGGTCGGACCCCTCCCATACAAGTGAAAAAAATGACACCCGGACAAAAGTCAAGGAACAGATGGACCATACAAATGTCTATATTAATAGAGTGATGGTCAGAATGATTGCGATTTTTAGAACATACAAACTTCATGGCATTGAGCGGGCTGTGTGTGGTTCTCATGCGTTCCACGGCATTGAGGTGTCTGCGTGGGGCTCTCATTCCCGAATGGGACGCAAACCTCTCACCGACCAAGAACGTGGCCGCATCCACGGCCTTCGCGAGGCCGGCTTCGACTACCGCACGATCGCGGCGCGCGTCAGACGATCGGTCTCGGTTGTCGGACGCGTGCTAAGCACCAAGAAGCCGTCCCCACCCAAGCCGCTCGGCCGCCCACCCGCCCTCTCTGAGCGCCTCGTTCGACGCGTCGTCCGCCGCGCAAGCGAGGGCGCCACCAGCTCAACCAAGCTTAAGGCGGAGTTCGACCTCCTGTGCCACGCGCGTACCGTTCGCCGCATCTTGGCCGACACCGATTTTTTGGTGTTTGCCAAGATGGAGCAGACGCTCGATTTGACGCCAGCCCATATGGCCGCGCGGTTGGCCTGGGCGAAGCATCAGCTGCAGTCGGGCCGCGACTGGAAGGTCGTGGTCTTCTCCAATGAGAAGAAGTTCAACCGCGACGGGCCCGACGGCTTCAAGATGACGTGGAAGGACAAGCGCCGCTCAAACAACAAGAAGTACAAGAAGCACCAGCAGGGCGGCGGGAGCATCATGTTCTGGGGAGGCATCAGCTGGGAGGGCAAGACCCAACTAGCGATTCTCGAAGGCCGTCAGGCCTCAGAGGACTACATCTACACTGTCTCTGAGTACATGTTGCCTTTCGCGCACCTTAAGTATGGCACGGACTTTGTCTATCAACAGGACAACGCGCCGATCCACACGTCGAAGATGACGAAGGAGTTTTTCTCCACCATGGACGTGGAGGTTCTCGATTGGCCTGCGAGATCGCCCGATCTCAATCCGATCGAGAACCTCTGGGCGACCATGGCGCGCCGCGTCTACGGTGACTGCAAGCACTACGACGACATGGACGAATTGCGCCAGGCGGTCCTGGCTGCATGGGACTCCATCACGCTCGATGAAATCCGAAACCTCATCGACAGCATGCCGCGCCGATGCATCGAGGTCGTTGAGCGCAAGGGCGACAAGACCAGCTACTGAGCCAATTATCAATTGACCATCACTCTATTAACCCTTTCGTTGCCCATACATTTCCTATTGTAAGAAATTCCTAATGTTATGGCTCGGGCTTTTGTAAAATGTCTGAATTTCGGACATTTAAGGGC
>JAMFLL010001423.1:0-16210 GCA_027475725.1 Pythium rhizo-oryzae | reverse complement strand
GACGCCCAGCTGGGGCGGCGTCGAGCGCGCCACGCACGAGGGCATCCACTACTCGACGCCGCTCACGACGCGCAACTTTTTCGACTTTATGGCCAAGTACGAGCTCGTGCTGGTCAACTACTACGCGCCCTGGTGCCCGTTCTGCCAGCAGCTCAACCCCGAGTGGGAGCGCGCCGCGGCGCAGCTCCAGGACCACCCGGAGTACAGCGAGCGCGTGATGATGGCGTCCGTGGACTGCACGGACGACGACGCGGTCTACCTCTGCCAGCGCGCCAACATCCGCGCGTTCCCGTCCATGCTGGTACGTGTCCGCTACGTTTCAATACTGTGGACTGGAAGCGGAGATGCTCATCACGTGGTTTCTGATTCCCTAGATCTACATGTATGGCTCGACGCACACGCGGTACATCTACAACGGCCCGCGCAAGAGCGAGTACCTGCTGCAATTCCTCGACCTTTTCTACCGCCGTCTCGAGCCGGACGCCGACTTTGCCGAGGAGGTGCACACGGACGAGACGCTGAGCCTGCCCATGAACGTGAACCACGAGAACGTGGACGGTCTCGAGCTCAAGAAGATCAAGCGCACGCTGCCGGCTGACGCTGTCGAGGGCTGCGAAGTCTCGGGCAGCATCAGCGTCAACCGTGTGCCGGGCAAGCTCGTGCTCACGGCGCGCTCGGCGGACCACTCGTTCGAGATCAAGGACATCAACGTGACGCACCACGTGAACCACTTTTCGTTTGGTCAGATCCGCGCGTCCGAGCACCTCGTGGACGGCGCGCGCCCCAACTTCCTGCCGTCCAAGCGGTTCCCGCTCGACTCGGCCATGTTCTTCGCTGAGAACGTCAACATCACCATCGAGCACTTCCTCAACGTACGTTTTCGCTGCTCTGGGGACGGAATCGGAGAAGCCCGGAGGGGCTAACAATGTGTTTGATTTGTGTTCTAGGTGGTGGGTTTCGACCACTCGGACTACCGCGAGTACATCTTCGACCGCGTGCCGCGCACGTACGAGTTCTCGGCGAGCAGCAACCAGTACAACGCCAGCAACTCGCTCCCGGCGGCGCTGTTCACGTTCGACATCTCGCCGCTCGTGATCCTCGTGGTCAAGGACAACGTCCCGCTCTACCGGTTCCTCACGTCGCTCTGCGCCGTCGTCGGCGGCGTCTTCACGGTCATCGGCCTCGTCGACTCGGGCGTCTTCCACACCATGAACTCGATCAAGAAGAAGCAGCAGCTCGGCAAGCTCGCATAGACTCGCTCCACAGAATCGACGGTATTCGCGTGCTTGCGCCGCCCTGAACCATAAACGATGTTTTCTTGGAGTTCATAAAATCCTGTTTAGGAAGTTAACTAGTTAACTTGGAAGGTCTCAGGTAAGTTGCCTTCGGAATGAAGAGCTCCTAAAAGTGAGCCACGTCACAGTCACCGTCTCCGCAACGAAAATGGCCGGATCCGCGGCCGACGCGGTGGACAAGCGCGCGGTGGACGCGCCGCTGGTGGCGCTGCTCTGCGGCTCCGTGGCGCTCAAGCTGCTACTGCTGCCGTCGTACACGAGCACGGACTTTGAGGTGCACCGCAACTGGCTCGCGGTCACGCACTCGCTGCCGCGCGCGCGCTGGTACCACGAGGCCACGAGCGAGTGGACGCTCGACTACCCGCCGTTCTTCGCGTACTTTGAGTACGCGCTGTCGCTGCTCGCGGCGTGCGTGGACCCGGCGCTCGTGCAGATCTCGGCGACGCCGATCTTCAGCCCGAGCATCCTGCTCTTCCAGCGGCTCAGCGTGGTCGTCTCGGACCTCGTGCTCTTCTACGCCGTGTACGCGTACTGCGCGTCCTGGCCGACCGTGACGACGACCGAGTCGGCGTTCTCGCGTCACAAGCGGCTCGTGGTCGCGCTGCTCACGACACTGGATGCCGGGCTCCTGTACGTGGACCACATCCACTTCCAGTACAACGGCATGCTGCTCGGACTGCTGATCCTCTCGGCGACCAAGTTCTGGCTCCAGCAGGACCTCCAGGGCGCGTTCCTGTACGCCGTGCTGCTCATGTTCAAGCACATTTACCTATACGCCGCGCCGCTGTACTTCGTGTATTTGCTGGGCCACCACTGCTACGCCAAGACAACCGACGACACGGAAGCCCGCGAGCGGAAGCGGTCGATCTCGAACACGGACGTGCACGAGACCATCCAGAGCCAACACGACGGCAAAGCCGCGTTCTCCATCTTCCGGTTCCTGCGTCTCGGTGTGATGGTGCTTGCGGTATTTGGCGTCGCTTTCGGTTCGGTGCTCGCGTCCCACCCGGACCCGATCGCGGGGCTCAAGCAGATTTTCTCCTGGCTCTTCCCCGTGCAGCGTGGGCTCTGCCACGCGTACTGGGCGCCGAACGTGTGGGCGCTGTACGCGTTCCTCGACAAGATGCTTGTGGTGCTTCGCCTCGTACCGGCAGTCGAGGGTGTCGCACTCATGAGCGGCGGGCTCGTCCAAGAAGCGAGTTTCGCCGTGCTTCCCTCGGTGCCGCCGCTCGTGTGCGCCGTGCTGACGTTTGCCAGCATGGTACCCGTGCTCTACTCGGTGTGGCGATACCCGGACTCGTCGCTGTTCATGAGCGCGCTCGTGTACTGCATGCACTGCTCGTTCATGCTCGGGTACCACGTCCACGAGAAGGCGATCCTCCAGGTGCTGCTGCCGCTCGCGCTGCTCGCCGCCGAGAGCGTGAACGACATGCGGCTCTACCGCTTCGCGTCCATCGCAAGCTCGATCTCGCTCTTCCCACTGCTGTTTACGCCAGCCGAGCAAGGCACCAAAGTGCTCATCTCGGTCATCCACGCGCTGGTCGCGTACATCACTCTCGGTCCGCTGCTCAAGGATTCGCTCAAGAAGCGCCACATCCGCGCGACCGCGGTCGGCCTCCACTCGCTCGAGAAGCTGTACATCGCGTTGCTCGTGGCCGTCGCGCTCGGCGCGGCACTGTTCCCGTTCGTGCCCAAGTTCGGCGCCAAGTATCCGTTCCTGCCGCTCATGGCCATGTCTGTGGTCTGCGCCGTCGCCAACTTGTACGTCTGGTTCTTTGCGATCTCGCAGCACTTCCGCAAGCTCGAGGCCGTAAAGTCCTACATGCTGCCAAAGAAATAACGAGAGAGGGGCCAACTCGGATCGCCGTCTATACGTTCACTAGTTTGGAGGAAAACAAAAGCTTTAAACGAAAATGCGCGGTAGTGGCCGCGACACACTTATTTCTTGGGGCAGGCGCCGTCCGCGTCCACAATCTTGAGGGAGGCGTTCTTGCACTTGGCATTGTTGAAGAGACACTCGTTGTCGTACGTCTTGCCATCGGAGGCGCAGAGCTGCTCGAGCTCACGCGAGCACTCCTTTTCACACTTGCACGGGCCGTGGCGATCGACGATCGTCAGCTTGGCATTGCTGCAGCGCGCGTTCTCGAAGAGGCAGACGTTGTTGTAGGTCTTGCCGTCGGACGCGCAGACCGGGTCGAGCTCGCGCGTGCAGCCTTTGTCGCACTTGCACGGTCCGTCAGGATCCACAATCTTGAGCGATGCGTTCGTGCACTTGGCGTTCTTGAACAGACACTCGTTGTTGTACGTCTTGCCGTCCGATGCGCACACTTGCTCGAGGTCGCGCGGGCACTCTCTCTCGCACTGACAGGCGCCGTCAGCGTCCACAACCGTGAGCTTCGGGTTGCGACACTGCGCGATCTCAAAGAGGCAGTGATTGTTGTACGTCTTGCCGTCAGACGCGCACAGCGGATCAAAATCGCGCGGGCAGCCCTTTTGGCAGTGGTCGTCCTCTTCTTCGTCTTCCTCCTCCTCCTCCTCCGCTTCATCGTCGCTCGCTTCCTCCTCGTCGTCGTCATCATCGTCGTCGTCATCATCATCCGTGATGTCGCGATCACCCTTCTTGATCGAGATGTGGACCACCGACGTCTTGGTCGTGGCCGCCTTGGCCTCGCTGGGCGTGCACGGGCGCGCGTGGAGCTGCTTGAGCTTGGGCGTCTGGCACTGCGCAAACTTGAGGAAGCACTCGCTCGCGTAGGTCTTGCCGTCGCTGCCGCACACAGGGGCCACGTGAGCCGCGTCGCACACGACCTTGCACTCGTGCGCGTCCACCGCGCAGAGCGACAGCGCGAGCGCGAGCGCCAGCGACGCGATCTTGGTGTTCATGGCGGGCTCGCTTTGTGGCAGCTTTTCTGGAAACTGAGCTCTTGGGGAAACAGCCAAGAGCTCCAAAAAGTTGTGGGCGAACTCTCACAGCAAGTAGTCAGAAAACATTATTATGTCTTTTGAGGTACGAATAATTACAGCCAATCAGAGACACCCAACGCACATTTCACCTGCAATAGCCTAAAACCTAATCTGAAATGTTGTCGGATTGTCAAACCGATCTTGTTTACCAAAGCAGTAATCAAGTCATCTTGAAATATGTATTGAGGATGAAAGGGAGATAAACGATGTTTCGGAAGTGAAGCCATCCGCGAAAGCGTCACGTGGTTGCCGGTGTCTCACCGTGCGGCTCACCGGTTGCGTATCCTCTCGATGTCGAGCGCCTTCATCTCGGAGAGGTAGAGCGGGTTCACGCCGGCCTTGACGAGCTCCTCGACCTCCTGGAGCCGGATGCGCTCGAGCCGGGCCAGCTCCTGCGCGAACTCGTCCTTGAGCGCCTGGCCCTCGGCCTGCTTCTGCGCGAACACGAGCTTGTGGGTCTTCTCCTTGGCCTCGATCTGCGTCTGCAGCACGCGCCGGTGGGCCATGCTCGCGACTTTCTTCTTTTCCTCGGCCTCCTTCACGCGCGCCTTGTCGGCCTCGACCTGCGCCATGATCGACTCGTACTCTTTCTGCTGCATGGTCGCCTCTTTGATGCGCGCGCGCTGGCGGTGCATGGCCTGCGCCTCGCGCTCGGCGCGCATCTCCTCCATCTCCTGCTTCTGCTTGCGTAGGAGCGCGAGCTCGGCTTCGCGCGCCTGCCGCTCGCGCGCCTCAGCCGCGCGCTTGGCGCGGAGCTCGTCCAGCTCGGCCTTCTCGTTGGCCATCTTCTCCTGCATCGACCGCAGCTTGGCGCAGCGCAGCTCGGCCTCTTGGCGCTTGCGCTCCTCCTCTTCTTCCAGCGCGCGCTGCTCCTCGGCCTTCTTGCGCTGGTACGCCAGCACTTTCTCCTCTTCTTCTTTCAGGAGCCGCTTCTCCTCGGCCTTGCGCGCGAGCGCCTGCTCGTTGAACTTTTGGATCTCGACCATGGTCAGGCTTGCGCGCTCGGCCTTGCGGCGCTCCTTCTCGACTTCCTCCTCCTGCTGCCGGCGGATCTTCTCGAGCATCTCGGCGGCTTCCTGCGCCACAAGCTCGCTCTCCTTCTCGCGCTGCCGCTTGCGCTCCTCGATCTGATCCTCGAGCACCTTGCGGTCCGCGTACCGCTTGACCTTCTTGGATTCGTCCACCTGCTCCTGGCGCTGGAGGCCCTCGAGCCGGTCCACCTCCATCAGCAAGTTCATCTTCTCGTCGTACACATGCTTGTCCTCGTCCAGCTCCTCCTTGAGCTTCTTCTGCTGGTCGCGGATCGTGAACGCCTGAGCGCGCGCACCAAGCGTGCGCATGAGCTTGACGCTGTCGTGGTCCTGCTCCTTGAGCACCGCCGCCTTGCGGAGCACCTCCTGGCGCTCCTGCTCCAGGATCTGCTCGATCTGGCTCTTGGGCGCGCGCCGCGCGGCCTCCTCGCTCAACCTAAGCATGTGCTCCTTGCGTTTCTTGGACTCGAGTCGCTGCTGCTCCTGCTCGGCGTCGCGCCGCGCCTCGAGCTCCTCGAGTTCGACCGCCGTGAGGATGCGCGTCTCCTGCTTCATGCGCTGGAGATCTGACTCACCCACGAGCGTGGTCGGGCGCGGCGGCTTGGACACCTTGGCGCGTTGACTGGCCTCAGGTTCCTGGTTGTTGGAGCCGCCGACGATGTCACGGCCGGCCTGCATCGAGCGGTCGCTCTTCTTGAGCCGCGTGGCGGGCTTGGCGCTGCCGAACAACGTGTCGTCGACCTGTGGCGAGTGGGCCACGCGACGGTACCGGCGGCCCGTAGACACGGACGCGGGTCCGCCGGAGCCGCTGCTGCCGCCTGAGGCGCGGCTCGACGCCGACGCGGCGCGCATACTCATCCCTCGATGTCCTGTCTTGTTTCCCTTGATCACACGAACGAGATGGGAGCTCAAGGTCTATGGAAGTCCTACGAGGCACGTGGGGAGTCTCTGGAAGGGAACGAGGCTCGTTGCATGGGGTCACACGGCTATAATCAGCACCGTCACGCGGCCTCCTAAGACTCAATGCCGATCAAACAGAGCGAAAGAACGAGTCTGCGATGGCTTGGGGTCTGGTCCGTAAGAATAGAGCGGGCCTAGGCTCGCGACAAACAGGTCAGCAGCGCCGTGAATGCGTACAAGTCTCTATGTAGTAGTATTCCGCACCGGTTAATATAACAGACCCACCAACCTATTGGAAGCACATCATTCTAGTTGCGCTTCTTCTTGCCGCGGCGCTCGCGACCTTTCTGGGCGTTCGGGTTCATGCGGCCGTAGCCGACCTCGATGCTCGCGTGCTTCTCGGCCTTGACGCCGAGGTCGTGGGCCACGTTCTCGCCGAACGCGCTCTGCATGACCTTCTTGTGCTGGCGCTGGCGCTGGCCCCAGATACCCATCATGAGCTGGTCCTCGCGCAGCAGCAGGTCGCCCTGGCGGCCGCCCTTGGGCTTGGGCAGTGAGAACTTGGTGCCCGTGAGCTTGGTCGGGCGGTTCGCGCGGTGGTAAAACACCATCTGGCCGTCCTGGCCGAGGCTGTAGGACACGCGCTCGAGCGTATTGTTGCCGCACTTGGGGCAGAACATGCGCTCCATCTCGGAGGTCGTCGTGAAGCACGCGACGCACTTGAGGATCCACTGCTTGACGCGCTTGATGAGCATGCCCTCGGTGGACAGGAGGCGCAGGCCGATCTGGAGCATCACGTTCTGCATCGAGAAATCCGTCGTGATACATGCGACCGAGATCTCGTTGCGGATCGCCTCGACGTTCTTGCCGTCGCCAAACATCGAGCCCTTGAAGTCGGCCACGTTGATCGAGTTGATCCAGTTCTTGCCGTCGTCATCGGCGGCACCGGCGTTGCTCGACGAGCCAAAGCCGCCGAGAATGCGCGACTTGACCTCGGCCTTGAGGATCTCCTGCGACACGGGCTCGCTGAACTCGGCCTTGTTTTCCTCCTTCGCCTCCTCCTGGTCCTCCTCACCGGCCTCCTCCGTCTTTTCGTGGACAAACGGGCATTCGTCGCCGTTCTTGCAGCCTTCGGGCGTGTTAAAGAACTTGCACGGGATCGCGACCTTGCGCTTCTCAGAGCCCTCGCCGTTCTCACCCTCGGCGGCCGCGACGAGCGACTCGTCGTGGATGAACTTGCACTCGTCTCCGTACTTGCAGCCCATGGCCGTGCCAAAGAACTTGCACGGGTACCGCGCGCCGCTCACGATTTTACCGTTCGCATCGCGCGTCACGGTCGCCGAGTTCTCGGGGCTCTCCTTGAGGTGCTCGGCGCCGTTCGCCTCGACCTCGAGCATGTACGTGAGCGCCATGACGCGGAGATCCGGCAGCGAGAGCGACGCAAAGTCGCCCGTCTTGCGCGAAAAGTTGGCGACCGCGCGCATGGCGTCGGCCGACGGCTCGCGGGTCTTGATTGTGAACGGGAGCGTCTCCAGGATCGCGCGCGAGCGCTTGTCGCGGATCTCCTGGAGCACGTCCGGCACGGTCCAGAAGTTCTCGGCCAGCGGCGCGAGGTTCGTGCCCTTGATGATCGCGCCGGAGTCCACCACGAGGTGCAGCACTTTCTTCTTCTCGCCCGAGGGCTGCGCAGCCGGCGCAGCGGCCGCGCTAACGGGCGCGCGCGGCGCGGCCACCGGTGCAGGCGCCGGCCACTGCACCTCGAGCGTCGCGGCCTCCATGGCCGTGGTAATCTCCTGCGCGTCCGCCATCTCTCGCTCTCGCTTCACGGTCTAGTGGCAACTTGACTCGGAAATGGTGGCTTTTTTCGAGCAGCTCCAAAGGCCATCACCAACCAAACGGTACTATTTACCTCCAATCAGTGACGTTTTCCTGATATTATTTTAGCCAATAGTAGGATCTATTTGAAACGGTAAGAACTGTACCTGTTTGACAGTATGTGGGGCAAATGTGGGTTTCCATGCCATCCCGCCTATCTCCTGTTGTTCCCGGTAGAACTAGACCTGGCAGCCGGGAGGGGTGTGTCGAGGCTGCTTCGTGCCAGACCCCCACTGTCCGGAAGGAAGAACAACCGCAAAAAGATCGCACACTGGCGACGGCTGTGGAAAGGAAAGGAAAGGGGAAAGCAAACGGGGGAAAGCGATCCGCGATGGCGCACGTGTTCGGAGACAACGAGAAGGAGTCCGACTATGGCTACGTGTTCAAGGTCTCGGGCCCGCGTACGTACATGCTGCCTGTGTTCAGTTTCCCCCGACTCGTTACATTCCCCACCGTGCAAAGGAACGCGCCATGAGCGAGAGAGAGAGAAATCTCGTTGGCGTCCCTGTCGTGGGAGGGAGTATTGGCGAGACGGGAATGGGGGAAAGGAGGGAGATACGGACGGTCGAATAATGGGGCGTTTTGGCTGTGTATGGGTGTAGTCGTGATCGCCGAGAACATGCTCGGCGCGGCCATGTTCGAGTTGGTACGTTGCTGTGTAGTAGGAAGGCGTCGCTGTGGCGGCATCTCCGGGGACACGAAACTGATGACGCTGGTTTTTTTGGTTGTGTAGGTTCGTGTGGGCCACGATAAGCTGGTCGGCGAGATCATTAAGCTCGAGGGCACGAACGCCTCGATCCAGGTGTACGAAGATACCTGTACGTCGCTGGATTCTCTGGCTTGACGAGTCGGTCTTGGACGTTGTAGCTCATGATGTGGTCGGTGATTGTGTAGCTGGTCTGACGGTCGGTGATCCGGTGGAGCGCCGTAAGCAGCCGCTGTCGGTGGAGCTCGGCCCCGGTATCGTCGACAACATTTTCGACGGTATCCAGCGTCCGCTGCAGTCCATTTACGACCTCACGAAGGACGTGTACGTGCCGCGTGGTGTCGACGTGCCGGCGCTGAACGCTACCAAGCGCTGGCGCTACCGCCCCGTGGGCTTCCGCGAGGGCGACCCGATCTCGGGCGGTGACATTTTCGGTATCGTCCACGAGAATGACATTCTGCACTCGCACAAGATCATGTGTCCGCCGAACGTGTTCGGTACGGTCGTCAAGATCTACGGCGGCGGCACTGACAACAACGAATCGTTCACGCTCGAGGACACGGTGCTCGAGGTCCGCGACGACACCACGAAGAAGACCCACAAGCTCGGTCTCTCGCACTTCTGGCCCGTGCGTAAGCCGCGTCCGGTCGCCGAGAAGCTCGCCGGTAACGTCGCTCTGCAGACCGGTCAGCGTATCATTGACGCGCTCTTCCCGTCCGTGCTCGGTGGTACGTGCGCCGTGCCCGGTGCGTTCGGCTGTGGCAAGACGGTCATTTCCCAGGCGCTGTCGAAGCACTCGAACTCCGACGCGATCGTGTACGTCGGCTGCGGTGAGCGCGGTAACGAGATGGCCGAAGTGTTGTGTGATTTCCCGGAGCTCACGATGACCATCAACGACCGCGAAGTGCCGATCATGAAGCGTACGACGCTGGTGGCCAACACCAGTAACATGCCCGTGGCGGCCCGTGAGGCCTCGATTTACACGGGTATTACGCTCGCCGAGTACTTCCGTGACCAGGGCATGAACGTGTCGATGATGGCTGACTCCACCAGTCGTTGGGCCGAGGCGTTGCGTGAAATCTCGGGTCGTCTTGGTGAGATGCCTGCCGATAGTGGTTACCCGGCGTACCTCGGTGCGCGTCTTGCCGCTTTCTACGAACGTGCCGGCCGCGTCGCGTGTCTTGGTAGCCCGAAGCGTGAGGGTAGTGTCACGGTCGTCGGCGCCGTGTCGCCGCCCGGCGGTGATTTCTCGGACCCGGTCACGGCCGCGACGCTGTCGATCGTCCAGGTTTTCTGGGGTCTCGACAAGAAGCTCGCGCAGCGCAAGCACTTCCCGTCTGTCAACTGGCTCGTGTCATACACCAAGTACATGCGTGTGCTTGAGCCGTTCTTCAACAAGATGGACCCGGAGTACTCGACCCTGCGAACAAAGTGCCAGGACATTCTCCAGAAGGAGGACAACCTCACGGAAATTGTGCAGCTCGTCGGCAAGGAGTCGCTTTCCGAGGATCAGAAGGTCGTGATGGAGATGGCCAAGATCATTCGTGAGGATTTCCTGCAGCAGAACGCCTTCTCGGACTACGATTTCACGTGCCCGCTGACCAAGAGTGTTGGCATGCTCAAGACGATCATCCTGTTCCACGACCTGAGTCAGAAGGCCATCGCGGACTCGCCGCCGGACGCTAAGATCACGTGGGCGCAGATTCGAACGACGCTGAACCCGGTGATGCAGAAGATCATTCAGACCAAGTTCCAGCTGCCCAAGCAGCCGGTTGAGCAGATGAAGTCGTTCTTCAACGGTCTCTGCGAGGAGATTGAGCAGGCCTTCCAGCAGCTCTCGGACTAAGTTGCGTTCCTGTCGAAGAAACGGAATCACCTGTGATGACACAGGTCTTCCGAAGGCACTGGGCGACAGCAGAGGTACCATTGGTAGATGACTGCGTATCTCCCCAACGTCCACGTTGACCGCGAACCAAGAAAAATGAAGTCACAGCGATGGCGATAAAAACAAGGGGAAAAGTGTATATCTGTTTGGTTCGAGGTCATCCTTGGATCAACACGAGAGCGAATAACATGAGAAAGAGAGAATAAGTCCTCTTGTGCCGCTTCCCATAGTTCTGTCACACGTCACAGGGTGCGAGTCCGTCACCCATTTAGAAATAGAAACGAGCCCTATCCGAATCAATGCGGCGTAACAGCGACAAAAGCAGGTGGTGAGCTGGAGCGTGAACACGGCTCCATGGCTGAGGGTCCAAGGGGCAGCCCCGGGTTCTGCGGTTGCTTGACACTTACCCCAAGAGGCGGTCAGGAGGCAGATCGACTAAGGCTCATAGACGCTCGCCACCTTCCCGTGACCGCTCGCGACAAGTGTAGTCGCATCCGTCCATCACGTTTTCCCCGACCGCTGGGGGGTGTTCTGAAGTCTTTTCTGGCGGAAAAAGTTCCCTCCCAAACTGATTTCTTCACGCGAAGTGCCTTTCTGATTGGCCATAAATATTCGCCTTTGATCATCAATAATTGGTTGATAAAAGACTTAAATGTATTGATTGGATAAAATTACGCACGACCAGCTGGGTTGAGGGGCCAAACTGCTTTGGAGCTGTTCGCACTTTCGCCCCAGCCGTGCACAATTCCTTCCCCGACAACGCCACGCTGACATGGGGAACAAGTCGTCGTCGTCGTCTCACGGGGCCCACGGGGGCTCCAACACGGTCGTGGCCCCGCCGCGCCGCGCGGCCGGGAAGACCGCCAAGGAGAAGGCCGTCGAGCAGGCGGCGTCCGCCGCGGCCGCCAAGCTCGAGGCCAAGAAGGCAGCGCAGAGCGGCGGCGCCGCCTCCGGCCCCAGCGACGCCATGCCGTACGGTTCCCCCCTTCTTTCTCTCTTGTATCGCGCGTGAATGGGATTCTAATGATCTTCACGCTGGTGATTCGAACAGACCGGCGCCGGCCAAGGACGACGTGACACCGCCGCGTACGTGCCTCGTGCTGTGGTGGCTGATGTATCTTATTGGCGGTCTCACTTATGACGGATGTGTGCTATGCCACCCTACAGCCTCGCCGACGCGTCCGTCGCCGACGGCGTCATCGACCGGCTCGGCTGAGGACCTTATCTCCAACTGGAAGCTTTTCAACGACCTCGAAAACCGCGAAGAGGCCGACGTCGTACGTGCTTGCGCTCCTCGTTTCTGATTCGGATAGGTAGATGAGGGATGTCTGACGTGTCGAATGGACTGTAGCTCGAGCTGTCGCTGTTCCTGGACGCGCTGACGCAGTACATGCCGGGCGTGGAGGACTCGCAGACGCGCGGCAAGTCGCTCTCGCAGGACGTGAACGACCCGGAATCGGGCGCGCCGCCGCCGCCGTCGCTCGCGCTGGGCAAGACCGTGTCGGAGCACGTCGTGGGCTCGATCGACATCGCCAACATGTACCTGCAGAGCCACGACCTGGGTACAACAATCACACTTGAGAGCGTCAAGGAGCTCATCGAGTCGTGCAAGCACGGGCTCAAGATCCCGCGCCACGACATCATCCGGATCGTGAACCAGGCGATCGCGCTCTTCCGCCAGGAGCCCACGCTCGTCGAGATCTCCATCGCGCCGGCCAACCACATCACGGTCATCGGCGACCTCCACGGCCAGCTCGACGACTTGCTGCTCATTCTGCGCGAGAACGGGCTGCCGTCCGAGAGCAACCCGTATCTGTTCAACGGCGACTTTGTGGACCGCGGCGACCGCGGCGTCGAGATCGCGGTGATCATCTACCTGTTCAAGATCCTCTACCCCAAGCACGTGTTCGTGAACCGCGGCAACCACGAGGAGTACTCGATCACGCAGGTCTTTGGCTTCATGAAGGAGTGCGAGACCAAGTACGACCGCTTCATCTACGACCTGTTCTGCGAGAGCTTCAAGTGGCTGCCGCTCGCGACGCTGCTGGACCAGCGCGTGCTCGTGGTCCACGGCGGCGTGCCGCGCGAGATGGTGCAGCTCAAGGAGTTCAACGCGCTGCTGGACCGCACCGAGTACGACCTCACGCGCTGGCGCGACAAGCCCAAGCTCAAGACCCACAAGGAGCCGCACCGCCGCATGGAGATGATGCGCGACCTGCTCTGGAGCGACCCCAAGGCCGCCAAGGGCTGGGAGGAGAACAAGCGCGGCGCCGGCATCCTCTACGGCCCGGACGTGGTCCAGAAGTTCATGACCAAGAACAAGCTCGCGCTCATCATCCGCTCGCACGAGTGCGTGCCGCGCGGCTTTGACTGGCCGTACCAGGACAAGGGCATGCTCGTGACGCTCTTCTCGGCGTCCAACTACTGCGGCAAGGCCAACAACCTTGGCTGCTTCGTGCGCATCCCGGCGAGCAAGCAGGCCAAACCGGCGTTCTTCCAGTACATGGCCAGCGCCGAGTCGCGCGACATGGCCGTGTCCAACCTGGACGCGCTCTTCTCGCTCATCGTCGAGCACGGCGACGAGCTGCGCGACGAGTTCCGGAAGCTGGACGCGCTGGGCACGGGCAAGCTCACGGTGGCCGAGTGGGGCCGCGTCATGGAGGACGTGCTCGACCTGTCGCTCGACTGGCACGCGCTGCAGCCGCTACTGACGTCGCTGGACGAGGGACACGTGCCATACAACGGTTTCCTCGCGCGCTACAACGCCCAGGGCGCCGTACAGACGACATCCGCGGCCGCCAAGGAGTCGGGAGATGGGGCTGAGGACCCAGAGCGGCTCAAGCGCCGCCAGGCGTTCAACTCGCTCTACCGCCACCGTGCGCGGCTCGAGGCGCTGTTCCGCGTGCTGGACCGCGACGGCAACGGCACGATCACGCTTGAGGAGCTCGAGAACGGCATCAAGCTGCTGAACGAGCACTTGCCCGCGGGCATGAAGGCGTTCAGCACGAACGCCATGGAGATCATGCGCATGCTGGACTTTAGCCACGACAACGAGCTCAACATCAACGAGTTCATGGAAGGCTTCCGCATCAACGCCAAGCTCACGGTCCACGCCAAGTGGAAGCGCGCGCGCAAGAAGATCAAGGCGCTGAGCGCGCTCGGCGCGCTGCGCTCGCTCAGCAGCCAGGGCGCCGCGGCCCCGGCCGAGCCCGAGGCCAAGCCCGACGCCAAGGAGACCGAGGCGCAGCGCAAGCTCGTGCGGATCCCGAGCGCGAAGGAGGCACCATTGCTCACGCGGCTCGGAAGCATCCAGCGGATTGGTCTCGCCGCCGATCTCACGGACGATACTCTGCCGCCGCCTGTGCCGAGCCACATTCTGGAGGAGGCCAGCGACCTCGAACACGACAGCGAGGACGACGACGAGGACGACGACGATCGGGACGCCAACCGGGTCATGACGCTGCGACTCTCGGGCGGCAGCGCCGCGGACATCACGCTGGAGAAGCAGGAGTGAGCCGGAGACGGCGCGTGCAAGGTGTAGGGCAGCAGTTGTTTAGTGCTTTGTTTTCCATTGACACGAAGGTCGCTGGGTGCTCTCGTGTGCTCTCGGCCTGGAAAATACAATACATAGCGTTTTGGGTTCCTGCCGTGGACATGACAAATCATCCGCCGTCTCTAGTAGTAACCGTTGAGCTGCATAGTCTCGGGGAACTGCTCGCGCCACGCGCCCGCGAGCCCCTCGTAGAGCTCTGGATAGTGCTCACGCAGCGCCGCGGGGTCCTAGGAACACACGTTTTCGTCCATCGCGTCAGCGTTGCGTGTGAATGTTCTCCACCTAAACACACCACAAACTCATCGCGCCATTGTACCTCGGCGAAGCAGATGAACACGGCGGCGCAGGCGCTGTCGATGACCGCGAGCGGCGTGAGTCCGATGGCAAAGCCCACGATCAGGCTGACCGCGTCCGAGACTGAGGCAGGTCGAAAACAGTTAGTTCAACGGACATCGGAGACCGTCAGAGCGCGAGAGAGAGCAACAACGTCACGTACTGGTTCTGTCGTCGGTGTCGACGCCCGAAATGACCGTGCTTAGCGCGTAGCACGCCGCCGCGACGAGGTCGGGCTCGACGATGGCCGTGAAGCCGCGCTGCGCGAAGAGCTGTTGCACGGCACGGCTCGCCTGCCGCACGTTGAGCCCGTACATGCCGACGTACGCGAGCGTCCATTGGTTGTAGAGTTCCAGGAGCCAGTTGAAGCAGGCGCCGCACGCGAGCATAAACACTCGGCCAGTCAGCGCACTGAGCGCCGTCTCGATCTTCTGGAACAGCACGACGGCGAGCGAGATGAGGGAAATCGAGCCTAGCGACGTGGTGGCGCTGCTGAGCAGCGACGAGAAGACCACGTACGACGCGGCCTCGGGCACGGCGCCACGCCAGAAGCGCGCGACCGTGCGCGCGACGGTCGCGTGGCACACGTTGCGCAGCACCAGAAGCCCCCAAACACTCGCGACCACGACCAGCGCGCACACCGCGTACTCTTCGACCGTCGGCTCGGGCACTGTCGGCTTGGTGCACGTTGCGATGTTCACCCGAACACCCTGGACGTACACGGTGCCGCGGAGGCATGTGTCCGAGGCGCAGTCCGCATCGGTGCGGCACTTTGCGCCGTACAAGCCGCCCGAGGCCTCCAGCGCGTCGATCCGTAAGATCCAATAGTACGTGGCGAGGAGCAAGAACGCGCGGATGGACGCGAGCACCCAGAGCAGCTGGAGCGCGAACACGCCGAGCACCACAACAGCGAGCGCGCTGTGGCAGCGCACGGCCGCGGTCGCGACCTCGATGTTCCCAGCGATGAAGTCGGCGTGCGCGGCCACGCAGCGCGCGAACTGGGTCGTCACAACGAAGCCCAGCGCGGCACCGCTCGCCCAGATCCATTCGTTGGCCACCGCGAGCGTGGCTCCGACAGCAAGCACGGCCGCCGCGCCGGCCCACGCGACGGTCTTGGGCATGGCGCGCGGCGCCGTCACGATCACCAGCGAGACGGCGAGCGAGAGCGCGAATGCAACCACGGTCATGCGCAGCCCGTGGTCTTCGAAAGCGGCTCGCAGCTCGGGGTGGAGCCACGGCGGCATCTCGTACGCGCTGAGCAGCGCGAGCGCGCGGTCCGTGGAGTCGCCACGAGATCCGAATATCACGATGAAGAGAACCGTGACGACCACGGCCAGCAGGAACAGCTCGTCCAGGAGGCTGCACTCGCGCGCGGTCTCGGGCTCGATGGGCTGCACGGAGCCCGGCTCGCGGAGCGTGACGAAGTCGTCGTCGTCGTCGTCGTCGTTCTTTTCGGTCGTGGACCTCGGAGCGCGCACCGCAGCCGGCATGACTGAGATCGGCACGACCGACGTCATGGCAGTGGTGGCGCGATTCTGCTTCGTGTCGGGAAGAGGCGAGCTTGAAGACTGAGTGGCAGAGGGGGCAGACTCTGGTCCACACCAGTGAGAGACAGTGCGAGGGAGTGGCCAAGGTCGACAAGATCCACGACCCAAAATCCAAGATCCA